>JBBPBX010029020.1:0-19639 GCA_038048925.1 Garcialebias charrua | reverse complement strand
ATAATCAATGTTGGTGAACTGAATTGGTACCATCATTGCAATTTGAATTCTAGCAGTAAATAATGTCGGCAAACCATTAAAATAATTTCAAAGTGTAGGATTACGGTACCCATCCACCCGATGAAGCAAATCTGATCTCTTTGGTTTCAAGCTGTTAGCATTAGCAGCTAAGTTTGCTAACATAGTTTTTAACTGGTCAAACATGATGGTCAATTTGGCTAAGTGGCACAAAAAGATGATCTGCATTTCTTCAAGGAATGCTAGGTCTTTAAATATTTGAATGTAACTGTGGCTTTAGCTGTTAAGTCTTATCTGTACTATATATCAGATAAGTTAACTTTTTTCTTTTCGTTTTTCATTTAAATTTGCAGCAAAAACATCCTTATATTATTAAAAACTTTGTTAGGCAACATTAACTGAGCTGAGTTATCTCATTGTTGTTTCAAAAATGAGCTGAGATATAACATTTTTAGAAGCAAACATTTCCTGCACTACTTTGACACAAACAATTAGAAATAGAATTTACCAGGTTTGTAACTGGTTTGGATTGATTGCAATAGCAGTAACATCTGTCAATGACTTCTGCTTATCCACGGTTAGGCCCATTTTAGCTGTTTGTATCCGGCATCTCATTATTATTTTGGTTAATATTCTTACATTATCTCGTGACTAAAGGTGGATATCTATAGAAATCCAGACATCCCTCTCCCCAGCAACACACTCCAGCTCACCTCAAGGCATTTGCAGATCAGAAAAAATAAAATATCTCTCCAATGACTTCTGCTCTGTGGTGTTTTCCCATGCCTGGAAAATCTCCAAAGGCGGTGTCCTGGAGTCTAATCAGACACCTGAACCACCTCGACTGACTGCTATTGAGACAGAGGAGTAGCAGCTCTACTCCGAGCTCCCCCTGGATGATGGATCTCCTCACCCTGTCTCTAGAGCTGAGCCTGGCCACTCTATGAAGGAAGATTTGTTTCCAGGACCTTGCTCTTTTGGCCTTGATCTTTACTTCTTTATAGTTGAGCGTTGGAGATGGACCAGAAAATTGAGAGACTTGCAGTTTGACTCAACTCTTCCCCACGACCGACTGAAGCAACTTCCTCATTACTGAGGATGAGGCCCAAATTCATCCATCCATGTCCTGCTCCGTCCTACCATCACTCGGGAACAAGACGTCCAGATACTTGAACTCCTCCACCTGAAGCAGAGACTACCACCTGACCTGGAGGAGGCATTCTGTCCATTTCTGGTTGAGAACCATGGCCTCAGAGGAGATGGCTCATCCATTCACACTGGCTGCAAACTGCCCCAGTGCACGCTGAAGGTCATGGACTGAAGACACTATCACAATTATTGATATTCAGTATTTCATTAAAAATACTGTTTTTCAATGGATTATTAAGCCACATTTATTTATTTGTATTTAATTATCATTCAGAGTCATAGATTCTTTGTCATTCGCACCACATGTGGTGCATGTGATGAAACGAGATTATGTACACAGGGTCCCAGTTACAGCCAACAATAAAATGTGAAAGATTCAGCCCTAAACCACACAAATTCACCCCAAACATGTCGGTCTTACCAAGAAGTTTCCCCAAAAAATTTCACAGCACATGTGACCTGTCATTATTAACAATTTCCAGCAGGATCAATAAAGTTCTATCTTATCAGCTTGTAAGCTGACAGTTTGTGTGAATAGAAATAGCAAAGGAAAAATATGATCACGGCTTTGAGATCATAAATGTTCAAATTAAAATAGTATTTTCTCTGTAGTTCAGACATTTCTTATCCATTTGAACCAAGTCGTCCTCATTGCCTTGTAAATGGTGATGGGATGGGTGGTTATGTAAAGAGCAACCATAGGGTGAACATTTTCTTAAAGAAAATGTTGTGTTAAAGGGGCTATTTTGGCTTGAGTGTGTGTGGGGGGAATAAATTACAGTTTATTTCTATTTCAAAGCGGCTTAGTGTCGGTGCTGCCAAACTGGAGAGCAGCCAAAATGAGAGGTTGTTCAAACTGAAACAGTCTTTCTTAGTTTTAACAAATACGTGGTACAACCTCCTGTAAACTGAGGGGAGAAGCTAGATTGCGAACATGGAAGTTTAGTTGAGTTTAGTCATTCACGCTCACAGTGACACTTCAGCACAGAGATGTCCCCACTTCTCTGATGTCACAGGTCTGTTTATAGACTAGGAAAGTTGAGGCTGAATATTGCTAATCCTCAGAGGTACGCTGATCTGACTGCTCGGAGGAGCTCACCTGAATGAATACGTCTCAGTTCCTGTTTGTCCTCAGACAAGCCAACAACGTTATTGGTTTAGATTTTACAAATGCATTTTCTTTAACTGTTATCTTTTCAGTGGTAAGCCTTTTTATTTTTCTATGTAAAGTTTATCTGTTTACTGAAATTTTGTGTCCACTTTAAAATAAGTCTGGACGATATGCCCAAAACTTTTATCATATACTGTACTGTAATTCAATATCGATATCATATACTATGCTGGTGAAGATTCTCAGTCGTCCAGGACATGATAAAATCAAAAAAGTGTTCAATACAGAACAACTGGACTTTATTTGTAGCAAACAAGACGTTTCGCTTCTCATCCGAGGAGCTTTATCAATTAGTGAGGAGACAGTGAGAGGGTGAAGTTATAACAGGATAAGCCATAGACACGCACCAACATATGTAAATTGGAAACTAACACCCCCACATACTTGGGATAACACGTACCTGTGACCCATTCAAAGTTCAGTGTGTGAAAACAGAGCTTACAGAAAACACACACACATCCTACTGTATGTAAATTGACAAGTCACACTTCACACATTGATAGCAGGGACCTGTCAAAGTCTTTGGTAGTCTAATTCACAAACGAGGCTCCTCTGTTCTCATCAGGTGTGAGACGCCTGGGAACCAAATCCAAGGCCGCACCATAAGTTTTAGAAAGTTGAAATCTTAGACCTCCTCCTCTGTTTAACGATGGTTTCTCTCTTTTTACATAAATATCCATTGAATATCCTGTTATAACTTCACCCTCTCACTGTCTCCTCACTAATTGATAAAGCTCCTCGGATGAAAAGCGAAACGTCTTGTTTGCTACAAATAAAGTCCAGTTGTTCTGTATTGAATGCCTTTTTTGATGATATCATATTCTGTAATTCAATATCGATATAAACAATATAGAACCCTCAGAAAAACTGTACAAACGGTACAAATAAATTAATGTTCACCTTTTATTTGTATTTAGTCTTCGAAAAATATTGAAATCACTGGCAAATAAACAAACTCATCTTTTTCAATATTAATAGTTTAAACTTTAAACAACAACATAACCTAACGTTTGCTGCATGGGTTTCTCTTCAGCTGGGGGTGTTGTTTCAGACTCAAACTTTTATTGTGCTTCATCTTGTGACTCTCAGCCGATTCTATCGAGTAGAACAAGTTCGATGTGATCCCACCGCTAGTTGGAACGACTTTCCATCACATTTTGCAGCTCACTGACTGAAACCTGCAGTTTATTGGATCTTAGAAAGCCGAACCACTTCCACACTGCCAAATTACTTTCCTCTCATCAATTATGTCATTTGCTTTCTCTTCGCTTGTGAAACCCTGTTCAGTCATATTCTGACGGTCATGGGAACTCATTTTGAAGCGAAAACGTATCGTGCGTTGGATATTAGCCTAGCCTGCTACCGCAAACGCCTTCTGGACTCGAGCTCTGCATAACATCTAAGTCACCACACACTTATGTAGTTGTGACGCAGCTTTTTCTGTTCGGGTTGAAACTTAAGTGGCCACTATAACCTAAACAGAAAAAGAAATGTATCAATGAAACGCTGTAATCATATCGAAAGATCAAAAATGTGCTTAAAACTCAGATAGTTATTGAATAAAAGTATATTATTGTGACATATCTTCTTCTTCTTCTTTCGGCTTTTCCCTTTTCAGGGGTCGCCACAGCGAGTCATCCTCCTCCACCTCACTCTGTCCTCTGCATCCTCTGTCCTCACTCCAACTATCTTCATGTCCTCTCTAACTGCATCCATATTCATTCAACCTTTATTTATACAGGCTAGCCTCGTTGAGTCACGGGGACTCATTTACAAGAGGGACCTGTCTCACTCACACCAAACAACCATCCACTCTCACACTCACACCTAGGGTCAATTTAGAGTCACCAATCAGCCTAACAAGCATGTTTTTTGGTCTGTGGGAGGAAACCGGAGTACCCGGAGGAAACCCACGCATGCACGGGGAGAACATGCAAACTCCACCCAGAAAGGCCCCGGACCGGGATTTGAACCGGCAACCTTCTCGCTGAGAGGCAGCAGCTCTACCAGTTGTGCCACCGTGCTGCCCATATATCTCCTCTTTGGCCTTCCTCTGTGTCTTTTTCCTGGCAGCTGCATTTCTAACATCCTTCTACCAATATACCCACTGTCCCTCCTCTGGACATGTCCAAACCATCTCAGTCTGGCCTCCCTAACTTTATCTCCCAGTTGTTCAACATGTGCTGTACCTCTGATGATCTCATTCCTGATCTTATCCATCCTTGTCACTCCTAAGGAGAACCTCAGCATCTTCATTTCTGCTACTTCCAGTTCTTTCTCCTGTCTTTTTGTCAATGACACTGTCTCCAGACCATACAACATAGCTGGTCTCACCACTGTCTTGTAAACTTTTCCTTTGACCTTTGCTGACACCTTTTTGTCACAAATCACTCCTGAAACTTTTCTCCATCCACTCCATCCTGCCTGGACTCTCTTCTTCACCTCTTTACCACATTCCATTTTCCTGGACAGTGGACCCCAAGTACATGAAGTCCTGCACTTGTGACCTCTGCTCCTTGTAGCCTCACTGTTCCACTGGCCTCCCTCTCATTCACACACATGTACTCCATATATCGATATCGAATTGTTGTCCAGCTCTACTTCAAAATAAAAATGCTGTAACAGCCAACCTAACACACAAACGAGATGAGAGTTTGTGTCACCATCTTGCTAGGTGCTGTATGGCATCTTTAGTGACTGCCAGCTGGGCAGAAGACCGAAAATATTTGAGTAAAAAAAATAACTCGGGCTAGGAGCTCAATGGTTTGTTATTCATTGTTGTAATTATCAGAACCTGAAATTCAAAGAATTACATTAATATTTTTATTTAATATACTAACTTATACTAACCGTTGTCACTCTCGCTTTAGAGTAGACTGCTGTAATTTCTGTAAAGGAGAAACTGAGGGTCAACATGAGCTTGATAAAAATACATAATCACATATTAGACAGTAGTAAACCTAGCTATTTTACCTACCGTATTTTTTAAGAAAAATATGTAATAAATTTTAAACAAAGCTCAATTATCTGGCTAAATACTGAAAAACATGTTATTGGGGCTTAAGTATTTAGAGAAGTATAGAGAGAATGACCAAATTATTTAAGTTATAGTGTAGATAACTGCATACAGTACTGGTTGCAGAACTCTGGTTAGGCTAAGTAAAGTACAGGTAGTCCCCGACTTACGAGCGAGTTCCGTACCTGTGAGTCGCTCGTAAGTCGGGGACTACCTGTAGTAAATTGCCTAAATGTATAAAATTATAACGGCGCTTGGGTAATTTGTCGTGGTAGGCCACTTGGTCAGCGTTTTGCTGTTTTTAACACCTGACCGGGCTGTTTGGGAGGCTCTGTACATCAAGCTCAAGTCCCATTTTCACAATATATATATATATGATAGGTTTGTTTATTTTATTTAAAATAATGTATGTGTTTATGGACTGGTGACACAACTTAAAACACACAAAAAGCATTCATTAGTGGTTTTGACATGTAAAGAATACGCAGCAATTAGGGGTGCACCGATTTCAATTTACTGGCCGATAACCGATTTTTAGAAAGTCTGACCTGTCGATTCCGATTTTGGCCGATACCGATTTTCAGGTGTTAAAAGGTCAAAATGCACCCTAAATTTTCAGGATTTTCCAACCTTTGCTGAGGCAGATAAAATCGGTAGATAAAATCGGCTTCTCATTTAAAGATCGGCTGATCACCGATCTCCCCAAATTAAGGAAATCGGAGCCGATCGAACGGCCGGCCGATTTATCGGTGCATCCCTAGCAGCAATAAGTGTGGCACCTAGCAAGATGGCAGCCAGAAATCTTGCCTAGCTCCATCAGTGTTTGTCTTTTTATTTCTGTGATGTCAAAGAATATTTGTTTTTAACACCAAGAAACCGGCGTGCTCAATGCTGAGGTTGAATATTTGCATACTACAGCTCTTTAAACGTGCATAAAGTCCCACAGTTTTGATTACCTGCCTGGCTAAGACTACAGGAAGAAGTCAAACTGAATATCATTGAATTTTTTTTCACTGGTTGTGTTCAAAAACACTGAAGTGACTAAAAACCATCAGGCCTTTACAAGAGTTGAGTCTTTGCTGTCTTTTCTGCTGCGTCTTAACTTGTTAAACTCTTAGTTTCTCTGTTAATCTTATATTTGTGGGCTGAAAATAAGAATTGTTTGTCGTTGCTTTACGTTTTTGTTAGTTTCCAACCAACTAAAGTAGGAAACCAGTTCACTTAATTAGCTAGTCAATGAGCCTAACTGAAACATTTAGTATAACTACCCTTTAAGTTGATTCAGTGTGATGCATTGTACAAAGGAATCAATGTTTTTTAATTTTTTTATTAATCTTTTGTGCATTTATTTATTTATTTTTTGCAGGCTGGTGTCTTCCATCCATGCTCTTATGGCGACCACAGCAGGGGTCATCATCGTTTCATCGTGCAGGGGCGATGTTATTAACGACAGGTCAGTCTTTATCTTGTTAAGTCTTTAACTAAAATATTCATCACAGGTGATAACAACAAACTTTGATGTTCGTTTTGCACATAGAGCAATTAAAACCTCTATTTCTATCAATAATTAAAGAAATCTCTGAAGTCAGACGTCCTCCTTGAAAAGAAGCGAGGGTTATTTTAGTGCCTGTGTTGGGATGATCCAGGATTTAGACTTCTAAAAATATCTTGGAAGATAAAACTGTTACAGCGGGCTCCCGTGAAACTCAGTCTGCTGGTAAATGTTATGCCATCAAACAACAAATCCTGATTCTCAGGGAAAAAAATCAGTCTTGGAAAGTCTGGAAATTATGGAATTTGATGTTATTTTCCAGGTCTGGATAAGTCTGGAAACATGAACACAGATTAGAGACACTAGTGTTTCCTCACGTTACTCCCTATTCTGTTTTCTAAAACATTAAACACTTGTAATTGCTCGGATTAGGACATGATTTCACTTTTTGTATGAAAAGTTGGGCACAGTCATCATGATGTTCACTTTTTACCACATCAAACTTTGAGTTTAAGATTTCGTTCTCAGTATCTTTCACTTTGACTTTCCGAGAACATTGGACATTTTCCAACAGGTCCTTCTGTCTTTTAATAAAAACAAACAAGTTTATAACGGGTGGATAAAAACCAGCAACTTTTAGGTAAAACTAAAATTTACACAAATGTTTTCTTTCCCTGGTGGTTTGAAGTTCCAGAAAGAAAGTCAAAGTCAACTTTATTGTCAGAACTGCAATATGTACAGGACATACACAGGACCGAAATTGCGTTTCTCTCAGTCCCTCGGTGCAACAGTAACCATCTAAACACTAAACACTAAAACATTTAATAAACATAAGCATAAAATAGTAAAAAAAAGTGTAACACTGTCCTGAGTTTTTTCATAATAGTATAAAAGTATGAAAATTTACACCAACACTGAAACACCAAACACCCCTAAAACACCAAACACCCAATGAACATAAGCATAAAATGAAATAATAAAAGTGTAATACTGTCCTGAGTTTTTGCATAGTAGTATAAAAAGTATAAAACGTATATCTATAAAATAAACTGAAGTTTCTAGCGTTGACATTTGCAAAGAGTGGCACAGCAGCATATAAGTTAATGTACACAGTATATGTATGAGGTAGTTGATGTTGGTATAGAGGCAAAGTGGCATATGAAGTAAGGCACATAAGGCACATTTGGCATCCTTAGATAAGGCTAGTCAGAGAATGCTGTATATGTATCTGCAGTAGTGTAGATAAAAGTAGTGTAAATGTAAACAGTAGTAATAAATGTTTGCTGTGTAAGTCCTGCAGTGAGGGCAAGGAGGTGCCGACGATCTTCTCAGCTGCTTTCACGATGCGCTGGAGGCTCTTGCGGCAGGATGCAGTGCATGCACCAAACCACACAGTGATGCAGCTGGTCAGGACACTTTCTATGGCACCTCTGTAGAAGGTGCACATGATGGAGGTTGAAGCTCCAGCCCTTTTCAGCTTGCGGAGAAAGTAGAGGCGCTGGTGAGCCTTCTTCGCCAGTGCTGCAGTGTTCCTGCTCCAGGACAGGTCCTTTGAGACGTGCACTCCCAGGAACTTGGTGCTGTCCACTCTCTCCACTGCGGTGCTGTTGATGGTCAGAGGGGCATGTTGTGCATCCCTCTTCCTGAAGTCCACGACAATCTCCTTTGTCTTCTCCACGTTGAGAGTGAGATTGTTGTGTCCGCACCACAAGGCCAAGCGGCTCACCTCGTTCCTGTAGTCCGTCTCATCGTTGTTGCTGATGAGACCTACCACTGTTGTGTCGTCCGCAAACTTGATGAAGTGGTTGGAGCTGTACGATGGTGTGCAGTCGTGTGTTAGCAGGGTGAATAGAAGGGGGCTCAGCACACATCCTTGTGGGGCCCCTGTGTTCAATGTGATGGTGCTAGATGTGTTACTCCCGATCCGTACTGTCTGTGGTCTCCCGGTCAGGAAGTCTAGCAGCCAGTTACACATTGAGGTGTTCAGCCCCAGACTGTCCAGTTTAAGGATGAGCTGTTGGGGGATGATGGTGTTGAATGCCGAGCTGAAGTCGATGAACAGCATTCTAACATAAGAGTCCTTCGTGTCCAGATGTGTGAGAGCTGTGTGGAGGGCAGAGGAGATGGCATCGTCGGTTGAGCGATTAGGTCGGTATGCAAATTGGAAGGGATCCAGGGAGGCAGGGAGGACAGATGTGATGCTTTTCATGACTAGCCGTTCAAAGCACTTCATCAGGATGGGGGTGGTGGCTTTGAAACAGGTGGGGACGATGGCCTGGCTCAGTGAGATGTTAAAGATGTCCGTGAAGACCGCTGCGAGTTCCCCTGCACAGTCCTTCAGCACACGACCAGGTATGTTGTCAGGACCAGAGGCCTTCCGGGCGTTAATCTTGATGAATGATCGCCTTACGCTGTCTGAGGACAGCGCCAGCACCTGGCCATCAGGAGAGGGGGGGAATTTATGTGCAGGTGTGCTGTTACTTGCCTCAAACCGAGCGAAGAACTCATTCAGTTCATTCAGCGTAGAGGTTGAGCTGTCACAGGTCTGGGGGGGGGTTTGTAGTCTGTGATGGTCTGTATTCCCTGCCACAGACTGCGTGTATCCTTGCTGTCCTTGAAACGGTGAGCTATTTTCCTGGAATACTGCTCCTTGGCCTCTCTGATGCCCTGGGCCAGGTTCTTTCTGGCTGCCTTCAGGCCCACCTGATCTCTCGCTTTGAAGGCAGCATTCCTGGCTTTCAGGAGACTGTGAACCTCAGCTGACCATAAACCAAGACTGACCATAGATGCTTTAAAAAGCAAAAATGTATCCAAACTTTGCTTTTTGAAGCCAACAAATATTTAATCACACGTGTCAGTTTACACAGTCTATTGACCGAGCATGCTGACATGCTGCAGCTTGTTCAAATAGGAAATAAAATAAAAAGCCTGGAAAAGTTTTCCAAACTGTCTGAAAAAATACGTTTGCAGCTCAACATGCAGCACTTTGATAGTTTTTATTAGATCTCTATGCCCCTCACATGCAGAAAAGACAGAAGCAGGACCAGTTACGTCAAACAGTAGCATCTTCTACGTGTTTTCAAAGGTCATTTATTTACTGTAAATTTACCATTTTGAAACACGGCTGTTCTGTGAGATTCATAGATCGGTCATTACTTCTGACTTGGCGTTGCAAATCTATTTTTACAACATCGGTTTCTCTGCTAGTGATTGGTCCCTCCATTGCTCTTCTTTGAATTTCAGCAGAAAGCAGTGGCGTGAAGCACTGTTGACTTCTGGGCTGTGTAGTTCTTTTGACTTGCGTTATAGTACAGGTAGTCCCCGACTTACGAGCGAGTTCCGTTCCTACGACTATCTCATAAGACGAGATCTCGTACGTCGGAACACGAAACACGTGTTGCTCGTAAGTCCGGATTTTCGGTCGTAAGTCGGAAGATTTATGCTAGCGCTACTACAAACACTCGTTTTTCATCACAAATGTTCATACTAGTTCATAAACATGCTCAGAAACTTGTTTCCAAACGGTTAGCTAACACACTTTCATCTAAAAACACATAAAAGTGGTGTATTTTTTGTATGTTCTTTACAA
The DNA here is from genome assembly GCA_038048925.1 of Garcialebias charrua. Lineage (NCBI taxonomy): Eukaryota > Metazoa > Chordata > Actinopteri > Cyprinodontiformes > Rivulidae > Garcialebias > Garcialebias charrua. The sequence continues at coordinate 9,204 of JBBPBX010029020.1, read as the reverse complement.
ATTTACTGCTCCTTCGCCAGCTCGTAAGTCCGGAACCTCGTAAGTAAGAGCGCTCGTAAGTCAGGGACTACCTGTATAGGCTTACTCAAAGAACGCTACAAAATGCCGGTGCCTGTCTGAAGTTGTTATTTTTTCTAAAGTTTTGTCCTATTGGTTGGTTCCCGCTCTCGCCTGCTCCCGTTAACGTTCTATCCCGTACCGTCCCAATCATGTGAGTACTATTAAATTGATAATCTTGTGTTATGTACTATCTTATGTTGAAAACCTGCAAAACAGTGAGTCCGTGAAAGTCGAACCGCAAAATATCGAGGGACTGCTATATCTGAAAATATGAGTCTGAGAAGGTATGGAGCTACCGTATTTGCCGTTGTATTATACGCTCCGGTCTTTAATACGCTTTGACCAATTATTGGAAATAAACCAGAAAAAACCGTACATAATACGCTTTGGTGTTTAATACGCATCTATTATGCGTCACCGCTACGCGACGTGTCAGCGCCTCATTTGCCCTGCTTAAAATGGCGGCGACAGAAGCGAGCGAGTATGAAGAACTTCACAAGGAAACACGGTAAAAACTATTAATTCTTTGCGAGAAAAAATATATTTCTAGCTGACTTTATAGCACACGGTATCCTGAGCTTAACCAAATGTGAAATCAGCTGGTCTGAGCTGGATTTAAAAAATAGTTTGCCGATTTGCATGCATGCGGGCCAGACGCTTTCTTTCTTTAAATTTAGCGAAATAAACGCTTAAAATATATTTCTTAGCTTACTTTATAGCAAACAGTCTCCTGAGCTGAACCAAATGTGAAATCAGCTGGATTTAAAAATCTGCGGTGTGGTTTACGAGTTACGGTATCCATCCATCCATTTTCTTCCGCTTATCCGGGGTCGGGTCGCGGGGGTAGCAGCCTAAGTAGGGAGGCCCAGACTTCCCTCTCCCCAGCCACTTGGAGCAGCTCCTCTGGGGGAATCCCAAGGCGTTCCCAGGCCAGCCGAGAAACATAGTCCCTCCAGCGTGTCCTGGGTCTTCCTCTGGGTCTCCTCCCGGTGGGACATGCCCGGAACACCTCACCAGGGAGGCGTCCAGGAGGCATCCTAACCAGATGCCCGAGCCACCTCAACTGGCTCCTCTCGATGTGGAGAAGCAGCGGCTCTACTCCGAGTCCCTCCCGGATGACTGAGCTTCTCACCCTATCTCTAACGCCAAAAATACACTACACGCGGCTCCGCTCCGCCCCGCTCCGCAGGTCGCAGCTGAGCGAGTCCAATTTCCATTACCTGCGCTCAGCTCAGGTCCGAATAGATGCGCTGCTCCGAGACACGTGCGAGATCGCGCGATAAATCAAGTGAAGTCAGAACAAAACAATTCATTCGGTGGAAGAAGGAGAACAACTGTAGAGAGACTGCTGCCTTGATCTTCTCTCGTAAATAAGCTACATGGTTTGAGCAACAGGAAGTGATGTTTACATTTCAGAATAAAATACGTTTTTATTTATTTATTTCTTGTATTGCGTTTGTAGGCGTAGTCATAGTCATAAATATAATAGTTTAGTCATAGAATAGTCATAAATGATAGTTTGACAGCATTTTTGTACAAATAAATCCGTATAGAGCTAGGATTAGTCCGCCCGTGGTGATTTTATTTTGTAAATACGGAAGTTGTGCTCGTTCCTTTTCCTGTTGGTGCGACGTAATCTTCAAAAGTTGACTCCGGCACAGCTCCGTCATCCGGCAGAAATAGAAAAATTTCTAATTTTGACGGACTGCCGTCCGCTCTCCGCAGCTCACCGCCGCCGTGCGGAGCCAGTGTACTTTATCTCATTGATTATAATGGGTGCGTATTTGCTGCGGAGGTCGGACCGGAGCGGGGCGGAGCTGCAACGCGTGTAGTGTATTTTTGGCGTAAGGGAGAGTCCAGCCACCCTGCGGAGAAAACTCATTTCAGCCGCTTGTATCCGAGATCTTGTTCTTTCGGTCATAACCCAAAGCTCATGACCATAGATGAGGGTGGGAACGTAGATCGATCGGTAAATTGAGAGCTTTGCCTTTTGACTCAGCTCTCTCTTCACCACGACAGACCGGTACAGCGCCCGCTTCACTGCGGACGCTGCACCTATCCGCCTATCGATCTCACGCTCCAGTTTTCCCTCATTCGTGAACAAGATCCCGAGATACTTAAACTCCTCCACTTGGGGCAGGACCTCCTCCCCGACCCGGAGAGGGCACGCTACCCTTTTCCGGCTCAAGACCATGGCCTCGGATTTGGAGGAACTGATCCTCATCCCGGCCGCATCGCATTCAGCTGCAAACCGCTCCAGTGAAAGCTGTAGATCACGAGCTGATGAAGCCAATAGGACCACATCATCTGCAAAAAACAGAGAAGCGATTCTAAGGCCACCAAAACGGATCCTCTCAACACCTTGGCTGCGCCTAGAAATTCTGTCCATAAAAGTTATAAACAGAATCGGTGACAAAGGGCAACCTTGGCGGAGTCCAACTCTCACCGGAAACGAGCCTGACTTACTGCCGGCAATGCGGACCAAGCTCTGACACCGGTCGTACAGGGACCTAACAGCCCATATCAATGGGCCTGGTACCCCATACTCCCGGAGTACCCGCCACAGAACCCCCCGAGGGACGCGGTCGAATGCCTTTTCCAAGTCTACAAAGCACATGTAAACTGGTTGGGCAAACTCCCACGCACCCTCCAGGACCCTGTTGAGGGTGTAGAGTAGGGTTGTACATCTCTGTGTGACAGACGATTCGATTCACATCTAGATACAAGGGTTACGATTCGATTCAAAAACGATTTATTGTAAAAACGGAACGATTCGATTCGATTCGATGCAGTGTAAAAGCGATTCGGTTCGATTCGGTGCAGTGTAAAAGCGATTCGGTTCGATTCGATTAAACTTCAAAAAATTCTATGTTTTAATATTTGTTGATGTACCGGTAGACAAATATTTCATTATGAAAGAAAAAGGACCATTTCTATAAATGTGACATTCTTAGAGCATTTTTAAATTTGTAAAAGTCCACATATATCATATCTAAAAGGGTGCTGTAAAGCACTGGTAAAAATAAAGTAAAAAGCCAAACAAAATAATCACATGTTAAATGTGTTTATTTTTAAACATGGACCTAAAAAGACCAGCTAAAAGAAAATTTCCTACAGAAAATACAGAAAAAATATAAAAGGCACAAATGGTTACAGCAGCATGTAATAAAATAAAAATCACTAGGAAAAAAAACCCAGGAATAAGCTATAAGCACAAAGCTCCTGAGTCCTGTGCAATAACCTGTTGTGTAATAACACAACCTGTAGTTTGGTAGTTATGTGCAATATAGATCATGTGCATTTTAGCTTATATTTCATTTCTACCTTGAAATAGTTATTCACACAAATTCATCCTGCTTCACCGTTAAAATTCTACCACGTTGTTTACTATTTTTCTCTTCAGAAACTTTGTAAATATTATAATTACTGTTTCACTTTTTGGTAGTTTATTTTGTACCCTCATTGCATGCTTTAGTATTTCCTGTTTGCTTGTTGTTTGTTTTTTAGCAAGTCAAAATCATTTTTTCTCATCCTGAGCATTTCATTGTACTAAGTTAACCCTGTGTTAACCTGCACATGACAAATAAACACTTGAACTTGAACTTAATAATACAAAACATAATGCAAGAACAGTACACCTAACAACAGCAGCACGAACATGAGTTTGTGTGAGCAGGTGGGCACGGATTAATATAAAAACATGCTCTGTACCTCACGCTCTCTTTACCTCTTGACTTCTTCACTGGCCTGGTCCCTCACAGATCTAGTTGCCATCCTCACTTCAAAGTCTTCTCCCAACAGCTCGTCCAGCGCTGACATTTTCTTTTTTTACAAGGTGGTTCATCATCTGAAATAGAAAACAAGCACCATATATTACTGACTGTTAGCCATGTTTTTTTTTTTTTTTTACTGACTTTACCATTTTATGTAAAAATCTTCATCTGATGTTCAGAATTTATTTATGTAGGGACTCGTGTACATGTGTAAAAGATATATCATTATCATCATGATGATTATTTAACTCTTTCTGTGCATGCATGCAGATTCTCTCATTATAGTGAATGTGTTTTATGCTGATACAATGACTGCAGCACAAGTTTAAGACAAAGTCAGCTCATTCTTGATCACAAGTTATAAAACACAAACCTTTATGCTCATCTTGGGTCTGGGGTGCATCATTGCAGCCGTCCAAATCTCCATTTGCAGGTTCAGTCTGCACTGGACCTCTCTGAACTGAATCCCCCGTTACCTAGAAATAAAACATGACATTACATTTAGTGTACACTGTACAGTATGGTTAAATGCAATGTAAACAATCAAAAAACAGTAGGCAGAATAAATCTAGTGACAGCAACAAAACACAGCAGACTGTAAGATGTATTTTGACAGTGTGCTGAGGGATTTACCTTGTGATGCAGGGATGTTGCTTTAGCTGTGAATGTCCTCTGCATCATGGCTGCTTTAGCTGTGAATGTCCTCTCTGCATCATGGCTACTGTTGTAGCTTTATGCTTCTTATTAATCTTGTATGGCTGTGGGTCATAGTCATGCAGCTTATATTATAGGTGAAGGCTGAGACAACGCAGTTCGGGTCCAACAACGTGTTTATTCTTCTGTGTAACAACAAGACTGTTCATCCATTCTGTGGGCTCAGGAGTTATCACTGCTACTGAGGAAGGGCAGGGACTTAAAACAGGGGTCCAGAGCTACTACAGCGTGGAAGAGATCTTCAAGGCCTGTGTAGCTCCAGCTCGTGATGAACTATCACTGAGTTGCCCGTAAAATTGAGTGATAACGTTACCCGTCGCTTTGTGTGTGGCAGCTGCACGCTCCTGCTCGTTGTTGTGAGGCTTGAAAAGTTGTTGGTCGAGGTTTGTTGTGCTACCAGTGTACTTCAGAGGTGCGCTGCATAGCTTACAAATAGCGTGGCTTTTGTCGAGTTTTCCGTCCTTCTAGTAAAACCCGAAAACGTTCCACACTTTAGATTTTTGTCTGGCTGATGTGTTGAAAATCTTTCGCGGTGACTCGCTAGCGCGCGCGGCTACTGTTTACATCCATGCTCGCTCGTGCTCTTGGTGAGCTATGGCGCATGCGTGAGAATAGCTTCGCTCTCGCGTTGTTTTAGAAACGCATTGTAAACCCAGCAAGTCTCGCGATAACCGGTCCGTAACCGGTCCGTGTCTTTTTAACCGGTTCATCTCTGGATTTGTGGCTGGTTGCTGTCGGTTTACGTGGCTGCTACCGATGCAACCACATCGCTAGCTTGTCAAACCGGATATCCGGTCGAATCGGTTAATCTATAACAAGCCTAGTGTAGAGCTGGTCTAGTGTTCCACGACCAGGACGAAAACCACACTGCTCCTCCTGAATCCGAGGTTCGACTATCCGACGGACCCTCCTCTCCAGAACCCCTGAATAGACCTTACCAGGGAGGCTTAAGAGTGTGATCCCTCTATAGTTGGAACACACCCTACGGTCCCCCTTTTTGAATAGGGGAACCACCACCCCAGTCTGCCAATCCAAGGGAACTGCCCCCGATGTCCACGCGATATTGCAGAGTCGCGTAAGCCAACACAACCCCACAACATCCAGAGCCCTAAGGAACTCAGGACGAATCTCATCCACCCCCGGAGCCTTGCCACCGCGGAGCTTTTTAACCACCTCGGCGACCTCCGCACCAGAGATTGGAGAGCCCGATCCAAAGTCCCCAGGCTCCGCTTCCTCAGTGGAAGACGTGCCAGTAGGATTGAGGAGGTCTTCGAAGTATTCCGCCCACCGACTCACAACATCCCGAGTTGAGGTCAACAGCACGCCATCCCCACCATAAATGGTGTTGGTCGCGTACCGCTTTCCCCCCCTGAGACGCCGGATGGTGGACCAGAATCGCCTCGAAGCCGTACGGAAGTCATTCTCCATGGCCTCTCCGAACTCCTCCCACGCCCGAGTTTTTGCCTCAGCAACCACCCGAGCCGCGTATCTTGCAAACAAAAACAGCAAACCTCACAGCTAAATGCAGCTACATCCAGAGCAGGGGGCGGGCAGCGACAGAGTCAGTCCGACCAGAGGAGGCTTTTTTCAGACACATGAGCTAGAAACGGTCTGGAAGTGGCCCTCCTCTTCCTCTTTGCTCTCTGAGTCCTCTGCTGCTGCCCATAGCGCCCGAAACTGGTACTGCACCATTTTTGCCCAAAATGAAAAACGGCGAATCAGAGCGAAAAATTAGTCTAAAAATATGGGAAAAAATCCATAGATAATACACTTCGGTGTATAATACGCAGGACATTCAAATGAGCAAAAAAAAACACGTATTATACACCGACGAATACGGTATGTAATGAGAAATGTGATGGAGCTCTGTTTTTCTTGGGTAGCAAGTCGTCCAGTATCCCTGTCCACTGAGCTCTTTAATCTGGTCCTTTCCTTTGGCCCGATCACCTAGCTGAATGTGTGTGTTGTTAGCGTTAGCGTCTGCAGTTTAGGAAAGTGTGACGCTAGGCTAACGGTAGCCTTTTAATCCTCCTGAGTCAGCAGCTGACACCAGGCAGTCCCTGTTTTCAAGCTGCTAATCTCAGTCCCCTCCCTTTAACCCAGAGAGATTAAGCCCTCCACAGCACTGCTCAGTTCTGTGGTCTGGTGACGTCCACTGACCCTGGAGCTTATCACACACCGTGCACTGAAGCCAGACCCTCAACATGCAGCTTAATCTGTCGCCTGATTGAACCTTCTTACATTCATTTCTAGCAACTTCGTAAAAGGTTTTGTAACGATGAATCCCCAACATCGGATGTTTTTTGTTTTTCATTAACACCTGCCTGAGCTGCAGGAAATAGATTCTCTGAAAATTATTCAAGTGTTGTGTTAAAAAAAAGCTGCTTTTTGAAAATACAGCCTGAATGATGAGCGAAGAATGACTGCTGAAATATGCTGAAGGAGCTGAAACTAAAGTTACTACAGCTAAAGGAAGCAGAAAACTTGCTAAAAGTTTAATATACAGTAGTAGCAAAAGGCTAATTAAAAGTAGCACCTTGCTAGTTAAAAGTAGCAAAAAACTACAAGCAAAAGGCCATCTAAAAGCTATAGTAGCAAAAGGCTGGCTAAAAACTAAATGTAGCTAAATACAAAAATTAGCCAAAGGCTATCTAAAAGCTAAAGGACAAAGGATAGCTTATAGCTAAATGGGAAATTCGATGCTGAAAGTAGCTAAATAATAGCTCAAAACTAAAAGTATTTAAAGACTAATTGAAAAATAAAAGTAGCATAAGAAAACAAAACTAGAGCGAGTAGCTGAAGTAAATTATGAAACCGTTTTTGAAGGAATCTTAATGTATTTCTACTGAGATAGTATCCGTACCGGTACATGAAGTTCAACTTTATGGAAAGTAATTTAGTTACAAAACATAAAATAACTAGAACTCACAGCACCCATCTCTTGAATCAGCTGAACATTTTCATGTATAAACACTTATACTGTATGTACACTTCTATTATTATTATTAATATTACTATTATTACTATTATTATATTGTTATATCAGTGAGGCTAACTTGCATAAATATTGCACAGTTAGCGGTTAGCTTGGGTTAGCAGCTTCACACAAAAAACACAAGAACAAACCACAGGTTAGTTTTCTGCTATTTGTTTTCTTTGTTACATTCTTTCTTTTTTCCCGGTACTCCAGATAAAACGATGTAGCTTTGGTTTCATACTGAGTTGTTTGTTTCTGCTGGGCTGCCTCCGCTTTCCAGAGCCAAGAAAGTGAAAGGTCAGAGGTCACGGGCTCAGAGCTGCCCTGCAGCTTTACTCGATTTCTGTCCACATTGCTAACCATCAGTGTAATTGTTGCCTATTAGAGCGCCGCAGCCATCCACGTTGTTTATTATGCTAAAGTTACATAAGTCTGCCTGAAAGCTTTTGCAATAATTTGCTCATGAGAGAGGTTATATGAAGGAAGTGAGCGTCTGACTGTTCCCCCTGCAGCCAAAGGTCTTTTTTTTAACTCCACCGTAGCATCTTGTAACTTAGTATGAACACAACATGGCCTGCTTATGTAAGAAACGATGAAGAACGTTGCTGTATGTTCATCTTACAAAACATAATTTTAAAATCACATTCATAAACCATATTTGTTTTCAAAGTATTTAGAGGAAACGGAACATCTTTTCAACATCTCTGCTGTAGTTGTTTGTCAGATATTTAGCAGATTTCCCCCTAAATGTTTTGCTTTTCATGAAGATACACTGGCTACACAAAATAACGATGTATGAGAGGAGTTGAGACAAAATATCTCATGAATCAATGAAAGGAGCACGAGTGCACAGGTTGAGTTTTAAGCCCCCAGTATACCTGCGCGTACTGCCTATACGCCTCTGTACGACGTACGTACGCTGTGGCAAAAGCGTAGCCCCCGCGCAGCCCCTCAGGGCACGAACGCGCAAAGCTCTTTTTTTACGACCGCGCACGCTTGCGCGGTGTCTGACCATAAACTTCCCCGGCGCCGGACTGTTTTGTATGTTACACAAATGAATTAAATTCCTCTTCTTTATCGCTGATCGGGCCTTTTCTTTTGTTTTTTTGCCAAAAGTCAAGTAATCGCTTCTTCCTCCGTTCACTCGATGACTGAAATGAATGAATTCAGGTCCTACCTGGCTGCGGGAGGTTTTAAATATTTCCTGGTGGGCTGTGGGCTGCAGGAAAAGCGCTCCCTGTTATTATTTTTATTTCTTAGAACTTTTTATAACATATAAAGTAGAAACACCGCAGCAGAACACCGCAGCGGGCTGCTCATGATGAGTTCTCGAGTTTTCTGACTGAGCTGTCAATCATTTCAGTAGGCGTGTCAGCAAGTGACCAATCAGCGACCTCAGTTTGTCTGCGCGCAGAGGGGACAGCTGCAGCTGCTCACAGTACAACAAGGATTTGGAGCGAAAACGCGAGCATTTAACGTGAGAAAGTAAGCAGAGCTATACCAGCGAACACGTGCACACAGAATGTGCGCGTAGAGTGGCGTAAAGGCAGGACGTTCAGGTCTACTGGAGGCTTTAGGAGGAAAAAAATATAATTATCACCAAAAATGAATTATTTAAAAACCTTTTCCTGTCCGACAACCAACTGACACGTGCACGATTTACTGACAACAAGGCCTCGT
>JBBPBX010029019.1:7596-19345 GCA_038048925.1 Garcialebias charrua | reverse complement strand
TAACATGCTAACAGATGTGCCGCCGCTGTGGCGCAGAGAGATAAGCGGGCGCGCACATATGCTTGAGGCTTTCGCCTCTCCACAGGCGTCGCAGGTTCACATCCCAGACCCGACGAGCTCCTTTCTGTGGTGTCTCCCCCCTCTCCACCGTTTCGCCCTCTCCCTCTCCAATAAAGGCCACTAGTGCCCAGAAAATGTAAAAAATATTTAAAAAAATAAAATAACATGCTAACAGACCTTGCTGTAAATGCTGTGGACCGCGTGAAGCTGCAGAGCTCGGAGGTGCACGAGCTAACATGCTAACAGACGGAGGAAGAATTCACCAGCTACCAGTAAGAAATTAACTCTTTTTTTCCCTTCATTATGGCTCCAAATGTATTGTATGTGTTTTTTGATAATTATGTAGAGTACTGTGTTAGGATAGGCAAAGCGCTTGGTCACTGTACAGTACCGTACATGTACGTGTATAAGGGGCGGCCAGTGTGTATGTGTTTTTCAACTTAAGTCGAAATCCGTGTTACGAACGGGCGTAGGAACGGAATTCGTTCGTAAGTCGGGGACTACCTGTATAAATATTTTATTATTATTCCAGTCGGTGGCGGTTTTCTTTCACCAGTTTTTAACGCACTCGAAGTCGTGGAGCGCCTCAACGATTCTGCGCCCGACCGACATTCGTCATCGTCGCCTCAGTGTTTCAGACTTGTTTGAAATTCCAGCGACACGAGACCGCGGCGGCCAGGAGATTAGGAGCCTTCGAGAAACGTTTCCAGACGTTTTCGAGGCTCCGCCTTGATTGTTGTTCGCCAGCAGTCGTAGCCTGGCGAGATACGCAACGTGTTCCTGGTCATTCCTTCTACCTCGTCATTTTTTTTAACCCCGTTTGATTCGTTTGTCCCAGAAAGAATCCGCTTCCCTTGGGTCAACGTGATGCTTGACGTCCTAATACTGAGGTCACGTGGGTCTTTTTGACCTAAGGGCAGCAGGAGGGTTCAATTAATCGTGATGCTTCGTTAATCGAGTCGCTTCCTTGTGAACTTTGACCTGCCCAGACTGAATGGAGTCCAAAAATTTTACAGTTCATTTTCGTCCTCGTGGCGAGACTTTGGATTATTTTGTCCTTTCAGTTTCCTGCTTTTGTAGATTTGGTACCGGTGAGTCCAACTGTGTTTAATTCTTTCCTCTTTGTTTTTATTAAAACTATTTATGTCCTCGCTCGACCTCTCAGAGCCTTGGATTTTTTTTTTTGTTCCAGACTTCATGTGATTTCTCCCCCGTCCCATCTTTCTCTTTCGTTTTTTTCTCTGCTGTTTACTGGAAGTCGGGACATCTCGACCGGTTGCCGTGGCGACACTGGAGCTGCAATACGCCTCGAGTCTCTCATTTAAAGGATAAACCGTTTGTTTTTCTGTGTCGGAGCTGCCTCTGGCTCGGGGAGAAACCTCCCAGCCTTGTTAAAGCTGGAGCAGAACGAGCAGCGAGTTTCTGTTCGGAGGTTTAAAAAAAATTAAAACGACAGAAAAATTAAAACGACAGAAACAAACAGCGGAGTTTGGATTCTTCACATCAGCACCGAATCATTGGGATCACTGTAAGCCCGGGAGCGGTTTCACGGGTTGAACAGAATATTTTTAAAAGCATCGGCGGCCTTTGTCTCCGGCACACCAGCCGATTGGCTCCTGGGCTTGTCGCCATGGAAACTGGATGGCGAGGTGTGAAGAGAGGGGAGCGAATGCAGATCAGGCGTCGCCGTCGCCTCGCTGACCCTTCAGTCTGTCCCTCTCGTGCACAGCGGCGCTCTGTCCTGCAGGGCCGTTTCGCTGCACGCCGGCTCTCTGCAACGCCGACCTCCAGTCATGTGATGCGGTCTCCACGGCAACCAGGCGATGAAGCCCAGGGAGTTGTTGAAAGCTGCAAAAACAGCTTTCATGAGCGGAGCTTTGCAATAAGGAAGTTTGACTTTATTTCCTAAAATGTAATATTGTTCTTATCTAAAAAAAGTATGTGATTCAACAGGATGTTTGTGTGGGGAAAACTACTTAAAGGACCAAATATCACACTCATAAATATTTTAAAAATGTTAAGATCGACTAGAAACGGTCATCTTCAGATCCGATGCGTCTCCGTCTGCTTCTGTTGCACAAAAGCCGACGACCCATAAAATCCAGTTTACCGGAGCTGCCATGTTGCATTTTTATTACCGGAGTCAGTGTGGTCAGGATGTATGGAAGTCCATTTCTGTCAGTCTATTAAAAAAAGTTGCAGAAATTATCTCAACATTTTGAGATAGCATCTCAAAATTTTGACTTAATTACTCAAAGTTTTGAGATACTAAGTCAAAATTTTGAGATAGTATCTCAAAATTTTGAGATAGTATCTCAAATGTTTGAGATACTATCTCAAAATGTTGAGATACTAAGTCAAATTTTTGAGATAGTATCTCAAAATTTTGACTTAGTATCTCAAAATTGATATTATTTGAGATAATAAGTCAAAAAGCATCTCAGATTTTTGAGATACTAAGTCAAAATTTTGAGATACTGAGTCAAAATTTTGAGATAGTATCTCAAAATTTTGATAGTATCTACAAATTATCTCTAAATTTATGACTTAGTATCTTGATACTAAGTCAAAATTTTGAGATACTATCTCAAAATGTTGACTTAGTATTGAGATAATTTCAGCAAAAAAAATTTAATAGATGGGCGAAAATGGGCTTCCATAAGGATGTGAGGCTGCACCAAGACTGAAGGGGCTGCTTAAGCCCCGCCCACACACCAGCTCGCTGTCATGGTGTCACATGACCTTCTGTTCAGTCATCACGTGACCTGGGTCAGAATGAGCTCAGGCTTCAGTGCAAAGACAAGTGAGATTATTTTTGCCATAAAACTTGTTTCATAAAGACTCTAAACTAAAACAGCATGAAACTCCACAATCTGCCTTTAAATCAGTTTTCCAACGAATGTTTTCAGAAACAACTTTTTTAATCCATTTTCTTTGAATTTTTTTGCTTTTCTCTGCTGAAGCTGTGGGAAATCCCTTCGTATAATGTTTGGCGTCTGTCCGTTATGAACTCTGAACTCGTACCGCCATAAGCCTGCTGGTTCTGTTTCGTGAATTCGTGTTACATTTTTTTGGTTACGGTGCAGTCTACGTCAATAAAAATGGCCGCCGTGTTGCCGCCCCCTCATTTTTAAAGCCAAGTGTTCAGTTTTTTTTAAATTAAACTCTGCCATGTTGCATTTTTGAATAAATCTTGAAGTAAAATATCCAGAAAGTGTTCTTGTTTATGCGGAGGGGGTGGGGCTTAAAAGCAGTACCTTAGCTAGCCACTAGGGGGCACTGGTCATTTCTGGCTTGGTCCTGTATGGGTTATAAAGCACATGTGTCAAACTCAAGGCCCGGTGGCCAAATGTGGCCCTCGTTGGCATCTTATCTGGCCCCCAAGATGATATGTTAAACGTAAACTAATTTGATCACTTTAATTTTTTCCAGTCATCGTTGATTATGATGTCAAAAATGCAACAGAGAACGTCAAATGAGACCAATCAAACTCTTGTTGAGGAACCTGCAACCAAGAAAAGATGATGAGTATCTAACTTGAATAAATGTAGATTCTGGAAGCGGCCCTTAGTTTGAAAAAGGTTTTAATTTTGGCCCCCCTTTTGTGAGTTTGACGCGCCTGTTATAAAGCGTCTCCGTTTGTCTCTTTAAGGCCCCGCCCCTGAATGTTTCGGTCTTCTCCGATTGGTCAGCTGTTTGACCAAAAAAGGGCACAGTCACAGTCTAGCTCCGCCCTTTTTATTTTGGTCTAATTAGCTTTCACTTTTAAAAACATATTTATCAACACTACAAATTTCACTCGCAGGAAGTTTATTTTTCGTAATCGAACATTGCACAAAAACGTCAGAATAAAAAATTTAACACTTTTTTTAAAACCTGAAACGAGTCTTTTAAACGTGAATGTTGCTAAATGTTATCTTTTATTTTTATCCGTGTTAAACGAGTGGCGACAGTTTTTAACTGATTCTGTTGGTTTCTATCAACGTGACTTTTATATCCCAACTAGAACAATTACAGGTGTTCCCCGATTTACGAACGAGTTCCGTTCCTACGGCCGTTCGTAACACGAAAATTGCCGTAAGTCGGAAGTACACACGAGCCACCACTTATACACGTACATGTACGGTAATGTACAGTTACCAAGTTACCAAGCACTTTGCCTATCCTAACACAGTACCCTACATAATTTTTTTTTTTTTCAAAAATATTTTTATTGAACTTTTCCAATTATATAAACAATCAACAAAGACACACACACACATACATACAAAAAAGAAAAAGAAACAAAACGAGAAAGAAAACCCTACATAATTATCCAAAAACACATACAGTACATTTGGAGAAAAAAGAAAAAGAAAAAAAGTGAATTTCTTACTTTGAGCTGGTCAAGCCTGTCTCCGTCTGTTTGCATGTTAGCACTTTGCACATCTGAGCTCCGCAATTTCGTGCTGCTTCACGCGGTCCAAACTGTTTACAGGAAGGACTGTTAGCATGTTAACTCCATGCATAATGAAGGGAAAAAGAGTGAATAACTTACTGGGAGCCGTTTCTCTGCGGTGTCCATCCAAAAGGTTGCGCGCGTTAGCATTTTAGCCCCTCCAATAGCTGCGCGCGTTAGCATGTTAGCCCCTCCAAATGGCTGCCGCTCGTCGGCTCTGTCTCCCCGGTGGGGCTGGCATTAGCATGTTAGCTCTGGGTGCCACCAACCGCCAAGCCGTCCGTCCGTTTTAGCTTGTTAGCTCCGGGTGCCAACAACATCCAAGCCGCCAAGCCGTTCGTCCGCCTGAGACGTCCACAGAGTTCACCGACCGTTTCCAGCTCATTTATCCGAGTGAAGCAATCTCTGATTGGACAGACGGTCTGCCCAAAGCCGGCTGTCGAAGCTGGAGGTAACCGAAGCTAAATGACAACTGGCGGAAACTGCGTAATCGGCTTCAAAATAATAATACAGTAATAATAATAATTTATTTGTAAAGCCATTTAAAACAACCACAGCTGCAACAAAGTGCTGTACACATGAAATCAAGAACATTTAAACACATTAAAAAAAAATAATAATAATTTTCTTTTTTAATTTCACATTTTTATTAATATGATGCGTTCGTGAATTCGAATTGCCGTAAGTCGAGACTGCCGTAAGTCGAGGACCACCTGTACCTTAAAAACAGCAACTATTACGATAAAATTAAAACCCGTCAGTTTGTGTTTAAGTGGCTCTTTTTGAAAGTGATAATAAAATCGTAGTTTTCATGAAGTTTTGGATCACAAATATTTATTTTATCGGACAGATTGTGAATAAATCTCTTTAAAACGCCTCTCGTGGATATTTTTCTACTCAAACACGTTTAAATCTCCCCAATGTGACGGTGCTGATGCTAAACACAAGCTGAACTCTGGTTGACGTGTTGAAAACTAAACAGAACCCCGAAGGCCCGAACAGCAGCTCAGGGGTCAAACGTCCTCGCAGAACAAATCTGCGTCTCCAAAAATTGGACTAAAAACTGCTGTCGGGTCAGGAAAACAAAGAGCTCCATCTTCTTTCTCTCTCAGGCAGGAAATACCAGCGGAGCAGAAGATTAAAACGACAAGACGCAGCAGAACTCCCCGTTACACAACCGGGCCGGCGGGTCAGAGGCCTCGAAGGCCCGGCTGGACGGTGGAAAGAAAACACATTCATCACGAGGTCCATTAAACGTTTCGGCTGATTCTGCACAAACTGAAGAGGCTGACCTGAGCGGGACACCAAGTCCGGTCCTTCAAGGTCCGAGGTCCAAATATCTGACGGTAAAGAACCTGCACCGATTAAAGTGATGGAACCAAGTCTGAGTTTAGAGTTCTGCAGTTACATCACATCTTATTTATTACAGCACAAAATGTATATTTTATATTTATTATTTTTATATTTATTATTACAGCAACTAAATTTATCATCTGTGAACTTATTTTGGAACTTTTTGTCTTTTGTGGTTATTTTTGGCTCCGGTTCTGTTTATTACAGTATTAGAATTAATATGACGACAATAAACTAAAACTTGTCGTTTTAATTCGCTCTAAATCTTTATTACATTTTTTTTTAAGTTGTTGTCTTTTTTAGTTAAGAAGTTCAGAATCAGGATAAGAAATATATAATAATATATAAAATATAATATATAGGAAATATATAATATATAGGCTAGCCTGTATAAATAAAGGTTGAATGAATGAATGAATGAATATTTCTTAATATATATAATATATATATATATATATAATAAGAAATAAGAAAAAAAATGCAGTTTTCCTCAGCTGCTCTGCAGCGCCCCCTGCTGAAAGAAGTTTTCTGTCACAAGAGCCAAACTTTTAATAAAAATACAAAAATTCTCAGTTAAAGTGAGACCGGACATATTTAAACTCTGACCATTTTAAACAACAACTTCAGCCTAAAGCTCTCATTAACTTATTAAGGCAAAAACTAATCGACCCAAATCTTTTTCTTTCTACGTTTCAATAAAATTAATTTCTCATTTAGTCTAAAGACCAGAACCAAACACCTGAAAACTTTCTAAAATACAAGACGATTTAACTCGTATCATCTTAAAGATCTGAAATAACCTAAATGTCCCTACACTGTCATCACAAAACACAAGCCAGCTGCCAAAAGCTAAAAAGTGCCCAAAGGCTAGTTTAATGCTAAAAGCAGTAAAACAATAGCATTCAAAGGTCAGCTTAAAAACTTCACATGCCAAACCCAACCAGAAAGAACAAAACAATAGCCAGAAGCTAAAAGTGGCAAAAGGCTAGTTAGATGCTGAATGTAGCAAAAATGCTAACTAAATGCATAAAGTATCAAATTGCTATTTAAAAGCTAAAAGTTGGCAAAGGTTAAGTAAAAGTAGTAAAGAGTAGCTAGAAAGTAAAAGTAACAGATTAGCAGAAAACGGCTGAAGCAGATTAAAGTTTTTGATAATTAAAAATATCTGTTAGAGTAAAATGTTTGTAAATTAAGTTACGGTAAATGTTATTTTATTTATTTATTTATTTATTCATTCATTTTAAATTAATACACAAAACAATTTCACATACTATATGAAAAAACATAAAATGAAAGGTAACAGAAAGAAGAAAAAAATCTTGTAATATCTGCCCCTTTTTAAAACAATCAATTCAAACAATAATCATCTATAAATAACAGAACAAAATGAATAACTCATCCCATTTTCAATTTCTAATACATTACACATTAAACTAATTCATATGTATTTTTTTTAACAATTTGGTTTTGATCATTCTCTTAGACATAAAAATTGACTTGGATTTTTTGTTTACATCATTTTCCAAACATTCCATAATCCAATTCCCTAGATTGAAATAGACCGTCCCTTTAAACTGGTTCTGTATTTTGGCTTTACAAATATCTCTGTTCCTAATCGATTGTAACAACTTTTTCTTTTAACAAAATGCATTTGAATGTTTGCAGGTAGTGTGTTGTTCTGAGTCCTATACATAACTAATAAAATATTATAATCCACCAAATCATAAAACTTCAATAACTTCAGTTGATAAAATAATGTACTGGAACAGTCTCCCCCTTGAGCTGCGTGCCACCTCTGATCTGACTCTGTTCAAAACCAGACTGAAGACCCACTTGTTCAAAAAAGCTTTCAGTGTGTAACTTTTATTACTTTTGGTATTTTAGTATGTAGCATTTTTTATTTCCATTGCCTTTTTATTTCCACTAGTTCAAATAAGCTTGCAGTGTGTAACTTTTATTACTTTTGGTATTTTAATATGCAACATTTTTTATTTACATTGCCTTTTTATTTCCTCTTGTTCAAAAAGTTTTAGTATGTAGCATTTTTTACTTCCATTGCCTTCTTTTATTGCTGTTGTTTCTTATTCTATTTTCATTGATTTATTGTTCCAGTTTATTCATCTTTTTATCCTGTTAAGCACCTTGGTCAATGCAAGGCATTGTTGGAAGGTGCTATACAAATAAAGTTTATTATTATTATTATTATTACTTGATGGATGACAGACAGTAATGCTTTCTTGTGATAGTATTTATAGCTTTTTTCTGTAAAATGAAAATAGGTTTTGTAATAGTTTTACATGCTTTTCACCAAACATCAATACAATAAATTAAATGTGGAACAATGATTGTGTTATTTTAATTTTGATATATTTTATAACATTTATAAGTCATAAAACTCATCTTTTGAATGAGCTGAAGCTTTTAATACGAGCAGCTAAAATAGCATTAAACCTGTGCTCACATAATTATTTTCAACACTTGACTACTGTAAGTATTTTAGGTAGTTTATTTTTCTAAACGACGGAGAGCAGGTTTCGAAATCCTTTATTGTGAAATCCACAGGGGACCGGAAAAGGACCGGAAGTTGACAGTTAGCATCTCACTACAGTTTCCTCCGCGGAGTCTGTGAGTCCAGGTGTGAACATGTTACCTTTATCCATCAAAGATGACGAGTACAAACCGGCCAAGTTCAACCTGCTGGCGAAGCTGTCCGGATGGTTCAGGTAAACTCACCTGAAGACCCGTTCTACCGGGCCGGGCAGCGCCGTGCTAACCGGTTAGCACGGGCTAATGAGCCGCTCTCGGAGCATCAAACCGGGTTTTGTCAGAATGTCAGGCGGTTCTGTAGAGTTACACGGGCCGGCTGATGTGTCCGAGTGTAACCGTGAGGGTTCAGTCCGGGTCTCGTCCCGGTTCTGTTCTGTTGGGTCAGTTTGTCTCGTGTGTGTGTTCCAGGTCCATTTTATCGGATAAGACCTCCAGGAACCTGTTCTTCTTCCTCTGTCTGAACCTCTCCTTCGCCTTCGTGGAGCTCTCCTACGGCATCTGGAGCAACAGGTAGGCAACAGCTGTGCGCGATGTGCCACGTATGTGTTAGCGTTTAGCCGTTGGCTGCGGGTCCGCCATCTTTAAATTCAACTTCCGGTCAACCCCAAAAACAGTTTCCTTTAGTGGTTCTGGTTCAGGACTTTCTGGTGGACTTCTCAGTCCTGGTGTCTGAACATCTTCAAAAATAAGTTTATTTTTTTACTCCATGTTCAGATTTGTTTTGATGGTTTAAATTATTTAGAGATGATTGAACACTGAATCCGGTTGTTTACTAATTTTTTTTATTTTTTTATTACAATTTAACAGCTTCTGCAGACTGTTTTTATTTTAGCTGTTCGTAAATCTAAAGGTTCGGCTCATTCAGCAGATGGATGCCGTGACTTTTTTTTGTTGCAGTTTTTACACTTTATAATATATAATAATCATTTTATTTAAAAGCGCCTTTCAGGACACCCAAGGACACTTAGCAAACCAACACAGTTCAAAAATCAGTAACAAATTGAAATATAAAATACATAAAGAATATAGAATACAAAAGAATATAAAATACATTTAGTAAAGTTAATGATAAGCTAGTCTAAAGAGATGTGTTTTCAGGGCTGTCTTGAACAGAGAAAGGGAGGTGGTGTTTCGAAGGTCTGGCGGTAGAGCGTTCCAGAGGTGAGGGGCAGAGCAGGTGAAGGCCCTGCTCCCCATGGTGGAGAGGCGGGCAGAGGGTACATGGAGATGTAGCGAAGAGGAGGATCTGAGAGAGCGTGATGGGATGGAGATTTGTAGGAGGTCAGATAGATAAGGAGGGGCAAGGTTGTGGATAGCTTTGAACGTGAGGAGTAGAATTTTGAAGATGATGCGTGATTTAACCGGGAGCCAGTGGAGCTGCTGCAGGACAGGAGTGATGTGGTTATAGTAGGAGGTTTGAGTGATGACACGGGCAGCTGAGTTCTGGACCATCTGTAACTTGTGGAGAGATTTGTTGGGGAGGCCGTAGAGAAGGGAGTTGCAGTAGTCAATACGGGAAGTCACAAGACTGTGCACCAGGATGGCTGTGGAGCGGGGTGTGAGAGAAGGACGGAGACGGTTAATATTACGGAGGTGGAAATAGGCAGACCGAGTAATATTGTTGATGTGTGAAGTGAAGGAGAGAGTGGTGTCGAGGATGACACCGAGGCTCTTGACCTGAGGGGAGGGGGATAGCAGAGAGTTGTTAAGGGGGACGAGAAGATGTTCTGATTTTGAAATAGTTTTTGGTACCAACAAGAATGATTTCTGTTTTGTTACTGTTTAGTTGAAGGAAATTGTTAGAAAACCAGTGATTTAGCTCGTTGAGACAGTCGGTGAGGATGGAGGGTGGGTGGGTGGAGTTTGGTTTTGTTGACAAGTAGAGCTGTGTGTCATCAGCATAGCAGTGGAAATGGACGCCGTATTTGCGGAAGATGTGACCTAGAGGAAGGAGGTAAATGATGAAGAGGAGGGGTCCGAGGACAGAGCCTTGGGGGACACCCGTGGAGACAGGGGAAGACTGGGAGCGGAAGGATTTAAGCTGAATGAATTGAGTGCGGTCAGAGAGATAGGAGGTGAACCAGTCTAACGGGGTACCTGAGATGCCAATGGAGGTTAGTCTGTTGAGGAGGATAGAATGACAGATGGTGTCGAAGGCAGAACTTAGATCAAGAAGAATGAGGATGGACAGAAGACCAGAGTCAGCAGCAAGAAGGAGGTCGTTAGTAATTTTTATGATTTTTTTTATGATTTTCTATGATTATGACTTTTATTATTTTTATATTTAACTTTGTTTACATTTACAGTAGTTTCACCTCAAATACAAAGAGATCTCGGTTCTTAAAAAAGATCTGCTTCAGAAATCTCTTTAGCTCCTGCCTCTTGTTTATCTTAAGCTGCTTTTAGCTGGCATTTTGATACTTTCAGCTTTAAGCTAATCTTTTGATATTTTTAGGTAAGAATCTGTTTAGATGACTGACTTAACTTTTATGGATTTATTTACCTGGATGACTGAGAACGTTAGCGTTGTGCTACTTTTAGAAAACTTTTATCTTTGAGCTCGTCTTTTCCTGTCCATGGCTAATGTTTGGCTGCGTTTAGCTTTAGTCAGTGCTGTGTTCTGGTCCCCCCTCACTCTCTTGTGTTCTGGTCCAGTTTAGGTCTGATCCAGATGTGGTCCCCCCTCACTCTCGTGTTCTGGTCTGATCCAGATGTGGTCCCCCCTCACTCTCTTGTGTTCTGGTCTGATCCAGATGTGGTCCCCCTCACTCTCTTGTGTTCTGGTCCAGTTTAGGTCTGATCCAGATGTGGTCCCCCCTCACTCTCGTGTTCTGGTCTGATCCAGATGTGGTCCCCCTCACTCTCTTGTGTTCTGGTCTGATCCAGATGTGGTCCCCCCTCACTCTCTTGTGTTCTGGTCCAGTTTAGGTCTGATCTCAGACTCCTTCCACATGTTCTTCGACTGCACCGCCCTGCTGGCAGGACTCGCAGCCTCCGTCATCTCCAAGTGGAGGTCCAACGATAGCTTCTCCTACGGGTGAGTCTCCTTCGTTGCTCCGAGACCCGTGGCTCGGGTCAGATCCAGAGTCTCACCTGTCTCCGTCCCCCTGGTTGTCTCTCAGGTACGTCAGAGCAGAAGTCCTGGCGGGCTTCGTCAACGGGCTCTTCCTCATCTTCACCGCTTTCTTCGTCTTCTCAGAAGGAGTCGAGGTAAAGGAGCAGAAACGTTTAGCTCGAACTGTTGGTTCTGGTTCTTTGTTCAACCTCCTGCTGCCCTTGGATCAACCTGAACCCGAGGCCTCAGAGGTCTGTTTGACCCCTGACCCCGACTTCAGAGGTCAGTTTGACCCC
>JBBPBX010029018.1:0-13989 GCA_038048925.1 Garcialebias charrua | reverse complement strand
ACACACACACACACCTCTGCTGCTCCTCCTCCAGCCTGATGAGGGCGCTCTCCAGAGAGTCACTGTGTTCATCTCTGATCCTCAGCTGTAACACAAACAACAGCTGCATGTCTACTGACGTTCAGTACGTACAGCCTATGTTCTGCTGTAGCTTTGCTGTGGTTCTGACCTCGGTGTTGAGCAGTTTTGTGTGTTCTTCTTGCAGCTGAAGATCCAAACGCTGACATCGATCTCTGTACTCAATCACCTGAAACAAACAAACAAAATCTCCTGTTTATTTCTTATTCAAACTTTATACAGGTTAGTCTCACGGAGCCACAGGGACTCGTTTACAAGAGAGACCTGTTCCAGACAGAACATATAAAGTACAGACAACAATAACAAATAATTACAGTAAAAATGCAATTAAAAGTTGTGTTGTAAAACAATAAATCAGGGTGCTGTAAAACAATAATAATAATAATCATTTTATTTAAAAGCACCTTTCAGGACACCCAAGGACAGACGAGGTAAAATACAGGTAGTCCTCGACTTACGACGGCCTCGACTTACGATGTTTCGTGGTTACAACACGCATCTCCCATTTAAAAAAAATATACAGTATATATTTAGAAAATTTTATTTTGAAAAGCCGAGTTACGCAGTTTCCGGTTTTACGTTCTAAACGTAGCGGCGGAGAAATACTGCCCTGTACTCTCTAAAAAAGCTAAGTCTGGTCCTCTGGACATTCAAAAAACAAAACAAAACTTGTTGGACCAAGCTGGACAGGCAGCAGCTGTGGAAAAGTAGCTGTTTTATGGACGGCGGTTTTACGACGTAAACGAATGGAGAATACTGAGGAGGGACAGAGGAAAAGGCTTCACCAGCATTCCAGTAGGTTATTAACTCTTTTTTTCCTTCATTATGGCTCCCAAATGTATGCGTTTTTTTATTTTATTTATTCTTTATTTTTGAGGTATTGAGAAG
Source organism: Garcialebias charrua (assembly GCA_038048925.1). Classification (NCBI taxonomy): domain Eukaryota; kingdom Metazoa; phylum Chordata; class Actinopteri; order Cyprinodontiformes; family Rivulidae; genus Garcialebias; species Garcialebias charrua. The sequence continues at coordinate 13,023 of JBBPBX010029018.1, read as the reverse complement.
ATTACAAGAGCACAATTTCAGTCTGTGATCAGATACAAAATTCCTTTTCATTACATTTTCATTTACCGTACAAAATAGAAACAAAACAGAACACACATAAAGAAAATGGAACAAGGGGGTATTATTTTGGAAAAACGTTACTTTCATGTATATACCAATAAGTAAATTATATACTAAATAGACACTCTCTGAAGAAAGGACTCTCTCTTCTCTTTTTTAATTCTCATCTCAACAATCTAGTATTCTTGCATATTGTGTTTTGTTGACATAGGACACCCATTTGGACCACAAGACAGTAAACTTGTTCAGTTGAAGACGAATTAAGGATGTTAATCTTTCCATCTGATAAATTTCATTCCCACACTCTATCCATTCTTCTATAGTGGGAGGCTCAGGCTGGAGCCAGTGTCTGGTCACAGTTTTTTTACAGGCTGTAATTAGTATTTGAAATAGATATTTTGCATTGTCAGGTAGGGATTCTGTGTCACCTAGAATAAAGATAGTGAATTTAAAAGGTATTCTTATATTCAAGATATTTTCAATATTTTTGTGTATTTCTAACCAATAATGTCTTATAACTGTGCAGTCCCAGAATATGTGCCAGTGGTTGGGTTCTGTATTTCCACATTGCCTCCAGCACTTAGGCTCTTCCCTGGTATACAAATTTTTTTTGTTTTGGTGTAATAAAAAAATCTAAGCAAGCATTTCCAGTTAAATTCTCTCCATGAGTACGAATTGGTACATCTCCCAACTGTCTCACAGTAACTATGCCATTCTTCATCCGTGATTTCCATTTTACTTTCCTTTTCCCATTTTGTTTTCACATATAAAGTTGAATCCATTTTTTTTACTCATAAGTCCCTTGTATAGTCGCGATATAATACCTTTTTTAGATTTTGCCTGGTATGCCGTTAGTATTTCTTTAAGAATTGGTTCCTGCTCATCTGTATGCTTAATAATTTCCTGATTAAGATAGTGACGTACTTGTAGGTATCTATAAAAGTCCTGTCTTCCCAGGTTATGACTTGTTTTAAGTGTTTGAAAGTCTTTTATTTGTCCTTTATCCATTAATGAGAAGTGTGTTGTTATGCCTTTAGATATCCAGCTGTGGAATCCGGTATCTGTTTGATTTGGTTTAAAATCGGGATCGTAAGCACACCACCTTATAATTCTTAGCGTGTCATGTAGTTTATATTCCTGTTTAACATCCGTCCAGATTTTTAATTGGGATCTTATCCAAAAATTTTCAGTTTTGAGTTTAATCTGTTCTAAATTTTTATTTCCCAAGATTGCCTGTAGGAGGGGATCTGGGATAAGGGCCAATTCAATGTCCTTCCATCGGGCGTTACAATTGTTGTTACAAAGGTTTATCAAGGGTTTAATTTGAGCAGAATAGAAGCAGTTTTTTAAATGTGGTACGTTCATGCCTCCTTTTCCTTTTGGGAGCTGTAGTGTTTTAAATCTAATTCTCGGCTTTTTTCCGAGCCATATAAATCTGGAAAGCATTGTGTCCCACTCTATAAATTGCTTTTTAGTAATTTCTACTGGTAGGGCTTGAAACAAGAAAAGAAATCTTGGTAGTAAGTTCATTTTGACAGATTCAATTCTTTGGGTTAAGCTCATGAAGGGAGTGACAGTCCATCGTTGTATATCCAGTCTGATTTTGGTCAGAAGATCCTCATAATTACACTTAGCTATAGTGGTTGTATCTTTGGGGATCAAGACCCCAAGGTATTTCAGTACAGTTTGGTCCCATTTAAGTTTTAATTCATCACCCAGAGATTTTGGTGGATTATAAGAAAAAGTCAATATCTGTGTTTTTTTTACATTCAATTTATATCCTGCAAATTCACCAAAGCTGCTCAAGCTCTGAAATAATGCAGGCAGTGATGTGTTTGGTTCGCTAATGTATACCAACACATCATCTGCATATAGCGCCACCTTATGTACATCACCAAAAATGTTTATACCTTTGATATTGTCAGTTTGCCTTATTAGTTGGGCTAACGGTTCTATATAAAGGGAAAACAGTAAGGGGGAGAGTCCACATCCTTGTCTCGTTCCTCGTTCTAGTTCGAAGGTATTTGACAGATGTCCATTGATTTTTATCCGTGCAGTTGGTTTTGTGTATAGTGACCTGATTATATCAATAAAATTGGAGTGGAAGCCAAACCTCTCGAGTACTTTAAATAGAAATTCCCAACTTACTGTATCAAAAGCTTTTTCAGCGTCAAGGCTGATCACTGCTGCTGGTATTTTGTATTTTTTAATGTGGTTCAAGATATGTAATGTACGACGTATATTATCATGGGTTTGTCTCTGTGGGATAAAACCTGTCTGATCGGTATGAATAAGTTCTGGGAGTATCTCCTGTATTCTCCTTGAGAGAATTGAAGTGAATAGCTTATAATCAATATTAAGAACAGAGATAGGTCTGTAGGAACTGCAGCTCAGATGGTCCTTTTCTTCTTTTGGAATAACAGATATTGTAGCCTGTTTCCATGTTGGTGGCATTTTACCCTCTTTCAGAGCCATGTTAAGAATTTGAAGGAGGAATGGTGATAACTCTGGCTTTAATTGCTTATTCGGATGGAAATCCGTCCGGACCAGATTTGTTTGTCTTAAGCTTTGTGATGGCGTAAGAAAGCTCCTGCTCTGTGATATTAGCCGTTAACCTTTGGTTTTGATCATGTGACAGTACAGGTAGGTTAAGTTGTTCCAGAAATTGTTTAATTTGTTGCTCATTTTTTAAGCTTGGTTGTGTATATAATTGTTTATAGTAAGTTTGGAAAGCTTGTTGGATTTCATTTTGTTTATATACACACCTCTTAGAATTTGGGTCCCTTATTTTGTATATTGTGTTGTCTGCTTGTTGTTTTTGTAATTTTCTCCCTAAGAGTTTCGCAAATTTGGCCCCCCGATTCATAATATTTTTGTTTGGTATAAATCATCTTTTTTCGTATTTCTTGTAAATACATAGCATTAAGTTTAGGGGCGGCCATGGTGTAGTGGTAATGGCAGTCGACCCCTGATCGGAAGATTGGAGGTTCGAATCCCGCATCCGCCCACCATGTGTCGTTGTGTCCCTGGGCAAGACACTTAACCCCGAGTTGCTCCCGGTAAGTCTGGATGGCGCCTTGCAAGGCAGGCTACCACTACCGGTGTATGAATGTCTGAATGAATGGGTGGATGGCTGGTATTGTAAAGTGCTTTGGGGCTCCTCACAGGGGGCTGGAAAGCGCTATATAAATAAGCTCCATTTACCATTTTACCATTTACCATATTTCTTAATATTTTAAGCTTTAAACTGTGTTCTGGTTTTAAATCTTTCTTATGTTTTGTCTCAACCTCTTTTATTTCCTTGTTCAATTCTGATAGTTTTAATTGGTTTGCTCTCTTTTTTTGGGCACAAAAAGATATAATTTTACCCCTCATAACTGCTTTAAGTGTATCCCAAACTATTTCTGGACTAACCTCTCCATTATTGTTTTCTTTTAGAAATATATTTATGTCAGATTTGATTAGTTTTATAAATTGGAAGTCATTCAGTACACTCGTGTTTAATCTCCATTGTGTACTTTTAGGGTCCGCATCTAATTTTAAAGTTAATAATAGGGGGGCATGATCAGAGAGGTCAATGTTGCCAATTTCACAGTTACTAATCTTATGATAATCTCTTTTAAAAGTGAAGAAATAATCTATTCTAGAATATACCGTATGTGCATGGGAGAAATGCGTGTAATCACGGCTTGTTGGATATAAACTCCTCCAGATATCTATAACACCATATTCTGACATGAGAATTTTAATTTTCTTTTGTAAAGATGTTTGGGGAATTTGTTTTGAAGCGTCCAGCCGTGGATTGAGTCTTAAATTCCAGTCCCCTTCACAAATAAGTAAACCCGTTGATTGTCCCATTAAATCAAATAGTTTTTTATAAAATGAAAAGTCACTGCCAGGTGGAGCATATACATTACATAGTGTTACATTGACTCCGTCTATTCTACTTGTTATCAATGAATATCTCCCTTCTTTGTCATTGGTTTCAGAAGTTAGTTCAAATGGAATGTTCTGCGATATTAATGTGGCCACGCCCCGTCTATGACCGGACTTATATGATGAGTAATATATTTTAGAGAAGCCCATCCTTTTTAATTTTTCATGTTCCTCAGATTAAGATGTGTCTCTTGCAGCATAGCTATCTGCACCTTTTCCTTCTTCATTTTAGATAGTATTTTTTTTCTCTTCATGGGGTTAAGAACCCCATTTACATTAAATGATGCTAATTTTATGGTTTGTTTATTAGCCATGTTTACTTTTTTTTTTTTAAGTGTCTCATTGCTGAATAAAACCATATCTTTTTTTAATACTAAAAATAGAATGCACCCCCACAACGATAACAGTAAAACATGAACATAACAAAAATATAACAAAGTCCTTAACAGAAGATTTTCTTCCAGAACAGAGGTTCCTAAGAACTGAACCTTAAAGGAGCTGAAGATGTTAGAGCTCCTGTCAGGGGGAAGCCCACTCATCTTGTATGGTGGGGCCCACTGAGATGGCTGTGTTGTAGTTTTAGCCATTATGTGCTTCAACCATTAAGTCTAATATCAGTCCGGAGTAAACAAGGGTACAGTTAAACACTTGAAGGGGCATATTTCTGTTATTTTATGCAGATCCAATCGCAGTTTCTTCAAATAGTCACTTACAGGTGGAAGGTTGATGCCTGTATTCCTGCAGCTTTTCTTTAATCCTCCTCTGGGGGTCCTCGCTCTGCTGGGTTTGTGCGCTGCTGGATGTTTCTGCCTCCCGGTGCCCTGCCGTCTGCCAAGATGAAAGCTGTTGTAGCTCCTGTTGCATCGGGTTGACCGGGGGATGGATGACAGTGACCTGGAATCCCCGTGATGCCATGTCTGATGTCGCCTCTGCTGCGCTCTGGTACATGCGGGTCTCCTCTCTGTAGAACACACGCAGCCTTGCTGGGTAGGGGGTTTGGAATTTGATTTTTTTCTCCTTCAGTATCTTCTTTATTTGGTTATACTCTGCACGTTTCTTGATAATAGCTGGTGGATAGTCGTGGTCGATGTAGAAGCGCTCATTGTTGTACAGTACTGCATTTGTTTTTTCTGCCAGGCTCTGCGAATAACTTCCTCCTTAGTTTTGTAGCTGGCAAACTTTACAATGATCGAGCGAGGCTTTGCTTGTGCTTTGGGGGCTGTGGGGGCCACGCTCTGTGGACTCTTTCAATTTTGAGCTCCGCATCTTGCGGGAGGTCTAAACAGTCCCGGAGCAGTTTTTCTGTGAAGCCCTCAATGTTGTCACCCTCAGCCTTTTCAGGAATGCCATAAATCCTTACGTTATCTCGGCGTGCGCGGCCCTCCTGATCAGTTAGCTTAGCCTCCATGTTGTCCTGGCGCTGAAGGAGTCGTTTAATTAGAGAAGACGCCGCTTGCATGGCTGTTTCTACTTCTTCGATTCGACTCTCTGCCTCATCTAACCTGTCGTTCGTTCGTCGCTGGTCTTGTTGGATCTCCAGAAGCTGCTGCTTGTTGTCCCGTCTGAAATCTCTAAGTTCTGCGAGTATGCTATTCAAGCTAGCCTCCTCCATTGCCCCCTCCTCAGCCTCGTGGAGCGGGGTGCAGCTTCGGTTGCTTTGCTGTTCTTCCTCGTTAATTGTCGCTGCACCAGTCGTTTTCCTCCGTCGTGAGACAACCCTACTCTCTATCTTCAGTAAAATCTCCCTTTAGGTTAAATATAATTTGTTTTTGGGTTGTTTTTGTAAAACCGTTGATTAGCACTGAGTTCAAGCTGCCGTCTCGGTCATGACCCGGAACCTCTCCCCAAATGTATGCGTTTTTTGATAATTATGTAGGGTACTGTGTTAGGATAGGCTAAGTGCTTGGTAAAATACAGTACTGTACGTATAAGGTGCAGTTTGGACGTATGTTCCGACTTATGTCGAAATTCGGGTTACAACGCAGCGCAGGAACGAAACTCCGTCGTAAGTCGGGGACTACCTGTACTAAAAAACAAGAACATATTTGCTGTGACAAGAAAGTTCATGCTCAATAATCCAGGTACCAAATCCAATAACTCTCAGTCGGGACTGTCCAGATGACCCGACTGAGAATTATTGGATTTGGTACCTGGATTACTGAGCATGAACTTTCTTGTCTTGAACAACTTTGGCTGTGGCTGCCTGTCTGGGAGGAGTCGACGAGGGACAGGATGGTCCTCAGAAACCATCTTGGCTCCAGCAAACTGGTTGGTCCACTTAAGGTGTTGTTTACTGCTTGGTGGGGAAACAGTTTGCTGGAACTCCTCTGACTGATGATGCCCTCCGGATGGAGGGTGAAATGTTTCTATAAAAAATAAACTGCCCAGATGCTCCGACTGAAAATTATTGGATTTGCTTTGATGTTTCTATTGACATTATCAAATGTTTAAAACCCCCTAAAGAAATTAAGGTGCACAGTTCCTGTTGCGAGGTGTTACAGGTTATAGGAGTAGGAAAACGCCTTTTTAATAATAATAATAATAATAATAATAAAATGGTAAATGGAGCTTATTTATATAGCGCCTTCCAGCCCCCTCTGAGGAGCCCCAAAGCGCTTTACAATACGAGCCATCTACCCATTCATACACCGTTAGTGGTAGCCTGCCTTGTAGGGCGCTATCCAGACCTACCGGGAGCAACTTGGGGTTAAGTGTCTTGCCCAGGGACACAACGACACATGGTGGGCGGATGCGGGACTCGAACCTCAGACCTTCCGATTGGGGGTCGACTGCCATTACCACTGTGCCACGGCCGCCCCTAATAATGAATTCAATTTATAACGCACTTTTCATTAATGAAAATCTCAAAGTGCTAAGTGCCTAATTCAGTCCGTACTGAGGGAACGCTGCAGGTAATTATGTCCTGAGAGCGCACGCTGTAACTGCACTGATGATGTGACTTGTGGGAGGAGATATAAGAAGGTAGCAGACCAAGGCGTGATAGATTTATCATCGAATTTACAGAGTGCAGGATTCAGAGGCTCCGCCCCCTGCTGTACAGTGCAGGATTCAGAGGCTCCGCTAATTTATGGTTAGGCCTCCCAGTGGCCTCACCTTGTTCTGCAGGCGGTGTACAAGTAACGCCTGTCGGGCCTCCCGCTCCCGGCTCTCCCTCAGCGTCCTCCTCCACTTCCTCTGCTCCTCCTCCTCACGCATGGAGGTGTTGAGTGAAGGAAATAGCTCCTGATGCAGCTGCAGAGAGAACAGGTGAGATTAATGGTTTTCACCTTGTGATCACATGACCCCCTCCTCCTCCTCACCCTGTCAGTCAAGGCTCTGCTCCTAGAGTCCAGCTCCTCCCTCTCTGCTCGACTCTCCGCCAGCTCCTGCTGCAGATGACACACTTCCTGTTCAAGTTCCGCCTTCTGCTGCTGCCAGTCAATCAGCTCAGACTCCATCCTGTCAGGAAAATAACAGAATCAGACTTTATCATTTTTATTTGTTTAGTTGTTTACATCCATCCATCATCTTTACCCACTTCTTCCCTTTTGGGTCACGGGTGCCCATGTCCAGCTATCACTATGCGAGAGGCGGGGGACACCCTGAACAGGTCTTCAGTCCACCACAGGACACATATCAGAGTCAGAGATTCTTTATTCGCACCACATGTGGTACATGTGATGGAACAAGATTATGTACACAGGGTCCCAGTTCCATCCAACAATAAAATGTAAAAGAAAAACAGTATTAAGATCTAAGATATGAACTAAGAAAAACATCAACTAAAAATACACTAAGCACTAATAGCATAAACACAAACCAGCCACTAGGGAGCACAAGCCAGTGTATCTCTTGTGCCGGTCCCAAGCCCGGGTAAATGGTGAGGGTTGTGTCAGGAAGGGCATCCGATGTAAAACTCTTTTGCCAAAACCATATGCGAGTTCATCAAAGTGAAACCATACCGGATCGATCAAGGCCCGGGTTAACAACGACCGCCACCGGTGCTGTTGACAAACAGGGTGCCGGCGGAAATTGTGCTACTGTTAGTCGAAGACCCCGAGGAGGGAAACGTGTCAGGAGACAGAGGGAGAGGAGGAAAGTGAAGAATGTAGGACTGAGGGTTGCAACTCTAAATGTGGGGACAATGACAGACAAAGGTAGAGAGCTGGCTGACATGATGCAGAGAAGAAAGGTAGATGTTTTATGTGTCCAAGAGACCAAGTGGAAAGGCAGCAAGGCTCGCAGCATTGGAGCAGGGTTCAAACTGTTTTACCATGGTGTGGATTAGGGGTGCAAATCTCTCCGTGTCTGGAGAATCAATTCGATTCCAATTTTTGATGCACCGATTCGATTTAAAAAATCGGTTTTCGATTCCAAAACGATTTTCATTCCAGGATTGATTTTCGATTCTGAAACGATTTTCGATTCTGAAACAATTTTCGATTCTGAAACGATTTTCAATTGAAATCATGAAAAGATTAAACAATAATGTAAACAAATAAAACATTTATTTAAAACAATAATGTATGCTTGTAGCAAACATTAATAATGTCAAATAATACAGTATAAATACAGCAGCCTGAATTGTGAGCAGATGGGTATATGAATAGAATGCAGCAGCTTTAATCGGGTCCCGGAGGTCACTGGTGCCTATATCCAGCAGTCACTGTGCGAGAGGCAGGGGACACCCTGGACATGTCTCCAGTCCATCACAAATAATTCAAAATACAAACGTAAACTAAGATTTCAGCCTACTGTATTGCATAAACATTTAACTCTAAATTCATTCATTCATTCAACCTTTATTTAGTCAGGTAAATCTTTTGAACCTCATGGGCTCATTTACGAAAGCGACCTGCTAAAACTAAAGAACAATGAACAGCAGTGGTAGAATTTCCTTAAACAATAAACAAACAAACAATAAACAATAGAAAACAAAAGAGAGAAAAAAACAAAAGAAAGTTTTTTTTTTTTTAACAAAGTATCAAAAAACTAGCAAAACATTATAAGGTAGACGTATAAAATCAAAGACAGGAACAAATCTGCATTGGTTTTTGCCAGGATTCCAACAGATTCTGAAAACCATTTAGAGAAGTCAAGGTCGAGAGCTTCAGATCTTTTTGTAAGATATTCCATGAAGCAGGAGCGGAGTAGGAGAAGGCCCTTTTTCCAAGTTCAGTCCTCACTGACGGAACACTGCAGGTAATCATGTCCTGAGAGCGCACGCTGTAGCTGCACTCACGCAAAGACATGTAGGAGGAGATGTATGAGGGCAGCAGACCAAGAAGTGATTTAAAGATGAAAATGTACCAGTGGAAGAGTCTGCGTGAGGTTAATGATGTCCAGTTAACCAGTGAATACAGGGTGCAGTGGTGGGTACAAATAAGTGGTGGGTATAAATAAAATAGACTTCAAAATCATATTGCATTCATCCATGTTTCAAATGTGTATGGATGGTTTTTGTTTAAAAGATTTGTTTGGTAAATCTTTTCAACAAAAGCCATCTATGCATCATCTTTATCTGCTTTATTCTTATCGGGTCCTGGAGGTCACTGGTTCAGGTCAGATTTCTTTTTCTTTCTGACACCTTTTATTTTTCTGACACCTTTTATTTTATGTATTCTTTCATATACTATGAGATATGGTTTTATTTTCTTTATCTTTTGGGTTTTAATGTAAAAAAAATAATAATAATAATAATAATAATAATAATAATAATAATAATAATAATAATAATAATAATAATAATAATAATAAATAAATCGATTTTGGGGCTTTTAGAATCGATTTTGAATCGCCAGGACTAAGAATCTCGATTCTTTAAAAAATCAAAAAAATTTCCTGCACCCCTATTGTGGACAGAAAGAGAAATGGAGTAGGGGGTGGTCCTGAAGGAGGAGCTGGCATATTATTTTGTAGTGGAGGTGAAGAGAGTGTCAGATAGTGTTTGATGTGATGTGTCTGAAGGTAGAAGTAGAAGGTCTGATGCTAAACAGAAGCCCTTTTCGCATTGACCGGCCCTCAATGGCCTGGGCCGCCCCACCTGGGCCGCCCCGCCCGCCTTCTAACGCCTTCGGAGTGTTCGCATTTTCCTTTTTTTTCCCGGGTCCGCCCTCGTTTTGGAACCATCTCCACCGTGGTTCTGATCGGGCCGGGCTCCCCCGGCCCAGTTTGACGTCATTTACTGCTCACATTTGATTCGTTGTTTGCAGCAGGGGCTGGACTCGTTCTGACAACAACCTCAGCGCGAGGGCTGAATTTCATTAAAATTAACTACAGAAACCCCTAAAAAAATTGTTAGCTGAATTAGTTTTTCTGAGTTTAATTTTTGTTAATAACTGATTACAAATCAGCTTATGTATCAGCTTATGTTAGAACGTAAATAACACGAAGCGCGCACCCATTTCCGCCTTTCAGCGCGACCTGAATGTCATTAAAATATAACTAATATTGTCTAACTCTTGCGCGCAGCCAGGGTTTTAAAATATAACTGATAATCTCTAACTCCTTTGCGTAGCTAGAATGTTAAGAGGGGTGATTGCTTTATAGGCAAAGTGGACTCCTGAAAAACCAATCCGCCGCTGTGGCTCAGAGAGATCGCGCTCGGCTATTACACTCTTTTATCTTGACCCGGGGAAGCGGGTTCGCTTCCCACCTGGTACAAGTTTTTTTACGTTTGTCTTTTATTGGAGTAAATAAAAAGGAGTTGTGTTAACCAAACAAACTCCTTTTTATTTACTCCAATAAAAGACAAACGTAAAAAAACTTGTACCAGGTGGGAAGCGAACCCGCTTCCCCGGGTCAAGATAAAAGAGTGTAATAGCCGAGCGCGATCTGAGCCACAGCGGCGGATTGGTTTTTTAGGAGTCCACTTTGCCTATAAAGCAATCACCCCTCTTAACATTCTAGCTACGCAAAGGAGTTAGAGATTATTAGTTATATTTTAAAACCCTGGCTGCGCGCATGAGTTAGACAATATTAGTTATATTTTAATGACATTCAGGTCGCGCTGAAAGGCGGAAATGGGTGCGCGCTTCGTGTTATTTACGTTCTAACATAAGCTGATACATAAGCTGATTTGTAATCAGTTATTAACAAAAATTTAACTCAGAAACACTAATATATATATTCAGCTAACAAATATTTTTTAGCGGCGTGTCCTCTCTTAAAACACTGTAAGCGCGCACACAAGAACACTCCACCCACGTCAAGAGAACACCCCACCCACTTCAAGAGAACACCCCACCCACTTCAAGGCTTGCTCTCCGGACAGTGCGTAATGAACGGGGGCGGGCCAGGGCTGGCTCTGGGCTAACCAGGGACGAGCCGGACTGGGGAGGGCCGGTCAATGCGAAAACGGCTACAGAGAGAAACTGGAAGAATGTTCCACAGCAGAGGAGCCTGATAACTGAAAGCTCTGCCTCTCGTTCTACTTTTAGAAACTTTGGGAACCACAAGTAAACCTGGATCGAACCAGCAGCACAAAACACAGTGAAATAAAAATAAAAAACCATAAAACTCTAAGTTACAGTTTCACTTTACTTAAAACAAAATAAAAAATCTGCCATTTAAAGTCTCCAAAGCTAAAGGGACAATTTTTAAGATGTGTCAGACGTCAGTGAGGCACCTTGAGCAGAAGAACTTTAGCCTCTGTTTTTTTTTCTCAAAATGTCCGTGCGTCTGAACTGATTTAATCCAGAACAGTCTTTGGGACCTGACAGATGTTGAGTTTGAACAAAGCGTCTCCTTCTCGTGGTCAGTTCAGTCAAATTGTACAAAGTGAATAGAAACGAGGGTTTGTGCGGTGATAGTTCCTCCTCCTTAATCGGACGGAAGAAACGGACGTGAGAGAGGAGAACAGGTCCAAGGTGATCCAGCTTTGGAGAGGAAGAGCGAGGATGTGTGTGAAAAGCCATCCGGATGAAAAGATTGAAGAGGAGTGGAAAAGAGGGAAGTCAGAGTGAAGAGATGATGGAAGGGGAAGTCAAAGAGCTTGAAAACGGTGCAGAGAAAAGCTCTTTTCTGCTTTAAAGAGCTGCCCAGAGTCGAGCATGAGTGTGTGTGACATCACGAGGAGCGTCTGAATGAGCTGAAGCTGCAGCTTCATCTTCACAAAACTCTTCTTCTGCGCTCTCACAACGACAGCAGCCATCAGCTTCTGTCGCTTCCTTCACCCTCGTCTCTCCGATGAGGGATTTCTTACTCTGGAAGCACAACCGAGTTACAAAAAGCTGCGAGTCGTGAAGAGAAAACGCTCCTGAGTAGCTGAAAGCTGCAGCAGACCTCTTTTTAAAAAAGCAGAAGGTCACGCCCCTCACACATTAGCTGCCTGTCCTCCTTTTTCTTTTCTTCCTTTTGTTAAATCAACAAAAGCCTCGGCGATGTGTTGTAAATGACACCCAGGATAAATAAACATATTCGTCTGTGTTTTCACATTTTAGATTTACCTCCGATGCACCGTGAACGCCTTACTGAACACGTCCTCCTCCCTCTTGCTGCTCTGTGATTTATTATTGATCTGAGCGTCGGCTGCTTTCAGCGCCGGTGGATTTAAATCCGACCACAGATGATTCACGGCCCTCTGCTTATTGGCAAATAAAAAGAATGTGAGTTGTGTAAAAATATGAATATACAGGTGGGTGCATGCAGAGGCCTGGGAGGAAAGAGCTCACACACTCATCAGACCAAAACCTCAGTTACTGGAGACCAAACAGAAGCTAAAACCTGCAAAACAGTAGCTGAAAGGTAAAATAAACCAATTTATGTTAATTAAATTAGCTGTTCTGCTAAAATCAGCAGTTCCACTCATTCAATTTTTTTAACAAACAGAAGAATAGCTAAAAGCTGCAATAAGGCGACGAATAGCTAAAAGCTGCAATTAGCAGGTAGCTAAAATCTGTGATGAGCATAAGAGTAGCTAAAAGCTGCAATGAGGAGAATAGCTAAAAGCTGCAAAGAGCAGAAGAATAGCTAAAATCTGCAACAAGCAACAGTTGCAATGAGCAGGAGTAGCTAAAAGCTGTAATA
>JBBPBX010029016.1:4035-36158 GCA_038048925.1 Garcialebias charrua | reverse complement strand
AAGCCCCTAGCACAAAAACGGTTAGGAGTAACGTGAATAACTGCCGTACTGTTAAAGCCGAAGCACAGTGCTGTGCAGTTAAAGAGACAGAAAATCCAATGCATCTGGAGGATGTGATGAAAACTCTTAAAGAGCAAGATAAAGTCACTAATCTAACTAGACCTAATGAGAAGTCGGTCTCAATGGATGACGTTCTTAAAGTGCTCACTGAGCAAGGGAAAGTGATAACAGAACTCACTAAGGCTGTGAAAGAGCTGACAATTCAGAACAAAAATCCTAGTAGCCAGACACCATCTCAGACCAAAACTGGTCCAAGATTTACCCCTGACGGTAAGCCGATATGTTTCAAGTGCCAAACTGCTGGTCATGTTGCCAAACAGTGTCCCCAGAGAAGATACAAAAACTCTGATGAGTACCCCATTTCTAGTCCGTCGGGAAACGAGAGGCCCTGGTTGCAGTGAGTCGGGTAACGCAGGGTCATGTCGTAGACTCACCTACACTGGAGATCACACGAGAACAAATTATTGAGCGTGCCATAGGAAAATGTCCAGTGGTTGATCTAAAACTTAATGGCAGGTCAGCACATTGTTTACTAGATACTGGCAGCCAGGTCAGTACTATGACAGATGATTTTTTCAGAAAATATATTGGTGATGATGAGAGCATGCTAGCTACAAATAGTTGGCTTAAAATAACTGCTGCGAATGGACTTGACATTCCTTATCAGGGATATATTGAACTGGAAATTGAGACGATGAGTTTAAAGATCCCAAATTGTGGCTTCTTGGTCCTGAAGCCGTCACTGAACCCTGTTGTTTCTGAAGAATGCATAATCGGTATGAATGTCATTCACAGATGCAGACAGCTAGTTACAACAGAGTTTGACAACACTTTGGGTGGATCCTTAGACTCTGGGTGGAGGACAGCTTTCCAACAGGTACAGATCTGTTGCATTGAGAGAAAGGCAGTAGTTCGGGTTGCAGGAAGAAACAAAGTACGCATCCCTGCATCCTCGATGTCCACTGTGTTTGTAAAAGGTCACACTAAAACCTTAGATGCAGCCTCTCAGTTGATCATCGAACCAGTGACCACTCCTCTACCATCTGGATTAGCAGTTATCCCAACACTTGTCACAAGGACCAGCCATGTTCTTCCGCTCCAGGTGGTTAACTTCTCCGCCGAGGAAGTGTGGTTAGGCCCCCGAACACGGCTAGGCATGATCTCAAAGGTTGATCCTGCGGAGAGTGAGCAGACATGCCAAGTAAAGTTTCAACGCATCTCTGCCGGTGTTGAACAGGTTTCAGTTGACCCTAACATGGTGCAAACTGACAGTAAGGTGCAAGCCATTTTGGAAAGACTTGACATGGGGGGCGCAGAGGAAGAGCGTGTCGCTCTCTGCTCATTGCTGTCCAGCTACATTGATGTTTTTGCAGATGATGAGGAGAATCTGGGTCACACGGATAAGGTGAAACATGAGATCAAGCTGGCGGATGACGTACCTGTCACACAGCCATATCGTCGTATACCTCCTAACCAATACCAGGAAGTACAAGAGCATATCTCTAAACTGTTGAAAAAAGGAATCATACAGGAAAGTGAAAGCGCTTACGCCTCACCAGTTGTGGTAGTCCGCAAAGGTGACGGCAGTATACGCTTATGTGTAGACTACAGGAAGCTAAATCTAAAAACTAAGAAAGACGCATTTCCATTGCCTCGTATTGATGAGAGTTTTGATGCGCTAAAAGGTGCTAAATACTTTTCCACAGTTGACCTTGCCAGTGGGTATCACCAAGTAGCCATGGATGATCGAGACAGACATAAGACGGCTTTCACCACGCCTTTTGGGCTGTTTGAGTATGTACGCATGCCCATGGGGGTGTGTAACGGGCCTGCAACATTTCAAAGATTGATGCAAGCAACTATGAGTGACCTGATATTCGACATCATGTTAGTCTATCTGGATGACATTTTAGTGTACTCCCCAAGCTTTGAGTCTCATTTGGAACGGCTGGATCTAGTTTTTAAACGTTTGAGAGACACTGGATTAAAAGTGAAGTGGGAAAAATGTCACTTTTTGCAGAAGGAAGTAAAATTCCTTGGACACCAAATTTCTGCAGAGGGTATCGCAACTGATCCCTCCAAGGTGGCAGCAGTCAAGGAATGGCCGGTGCCTGGCACCGTTAAGGAACTCCAATCATTTCTAGGCCTATGTAGTTACTACAGAAGGTATGTTGAGGGCTTTTCAAAGATCGCAGCCCCACTACATGACCTAGTGAATCAGTGTCGAGGAGCTGCTACTACAGCCAAAGCTAGTCAAAAACTAAGTGCATTATGGGACACCAACAGTCAAATTGCATTTGACACATTGAAAGAAAAGCTTGTGACTGCTCCGATTTTGGGTTATGCAGACTTCACTTGTCCTTTCATTTTGGAAACTGATGCTAGTGGTCAGGGTTTAGGAGCTGTCTTGTGTCAGCAGCAAGGTGACAAGAAACGGGTCATTGCATATGCAAGTAGACGGCTGAGAAATGCAGAGCGAAATGATAAAAACTATAGCAGCATGAAACTCGAGCTGCTTGCACTTAAATGGGCAATAGTAGAGAAGTTTCGGGGGTACTTACTGGGCTCTAAATTCTCTGTGGTATCAGACAACAATCCCTTATGTCATCTAAAAAGTGCAAAACTTGGGGCTATTGAACAGAGATGGGTAGCACAGTTAGCTGCCTTCGACTTTGATGTGCAGTACCGGCCAGGTCGGTGTAACGCCGCCGCTGATGCACTGTCACGACACCCGTTAGCAGGGGAGCCAGAACCAACTGATGATGAGGAGTTTGATGATTGCATTGCAATTTGCAATTTGATTTGTAGAGGCACTGCCCTTGAGCCCGAGCTGGTTACAGCTGGGGTCCAATGTTGTCAGGTAAACCAGATTAGGGCTGCAGAAACTGATAAATCCAATTCACATGCTAAAGAGGCTACACCAACTCTTCCCGGTTACTCCAAGGAAGAGCTGCGGACATTTCAGTGTCAAGATCCAGTGATAAATGTTCTAAAACAGTTTGTGGATCGAGGTAGCCCGCCAAGTTCACAAGAAAGGAAGAATCTTCCTGGTGCTGCCAAATCATTGTGGAAACAATGGAAACACATTCAGATACGTGATGGGTTGGTGTACAGAGTGGTGAAGGATGATCGTGTTGGAGAGTGCTTTCAGTTGCTTGTTCCAGGTTGTTTACAAGCAGCTGTGCTGAAGAGTGTCCATGACTCTATGGGACATCAGGGAATAGAGAGGACATTACAGTTGTTGAGACAGAGAGCATTCTGGGTAGGGATGCATAACGATGTTGAGCGATGGGTTAAGAACTGTGAGCGTTGTATTCTCACAAAGATGCCTCACCCAAAGATTCACCCTCCAATGAAATCCTTTTTGGCAACACGACCTTTAGAAGTGGTGGCAGTAGATTTCACACTCCTTGAACCAGCTTCCGATGGCCGTGAGAACGTTCTAGTCATTACCGATGTGTTTACAAAGTTCACCCAGGCGTTCCCTACACGTGACCAAAAAGCAGAGACCACAGCCAAAGTCCTCTTAAAGGAGTGGTTCATGAAGTACGGTGTACCTGAACGTCTTCACTCAGATCAGGGCCGTAACTTTGAATCGGAGGTTATTGCTGAACTTTGTAGAATGTATGGTGTGAAAAAAACACGTACAACACCCCATCACCCGACAGGAAATGCCCAGTGTGAGCGTTTTAACCGCACTCTGCATGAACTGTTGCGCACCCTTCCACCTGACAAAAAGAGGCGTTGGCCTGAACATTTACCTGAGCTGGTTTATGCGTACAATGTTACTCCACATGCGACTACCGGATATTCCCCTTACTTCTTGCTCTATGGAGTAGAACCACATCTTCCTGTTGATGCATTGCTTGCGCATGAAAGTTCTCCTGATAAAAATCTTGATTGGCTTGCTGTGCACCAGCAAAGACTCAAAGAGGCACATGAAAGAGCAAAAGAGTATGCAGAGCAGAAAGCTGCGAAACGCGTTGCTCGGCATAGTCACAAAGTGTACTGTCCTTCGATTGAGGTTGGAGAGTATGTTTACCTGAGACACAGACCAGCTGGTCGTAACAAAATTCAGGATGCATGGAGTCCAGTTGTTTACCAACTCGTAGACGTAGTAGGCACAACTTGCATAGTACGACCTGCAGAGGGAGGGCCTACAAAAACGGTTAACAGGGCTGACATCAGGTCATGTGTCCATGTGCCAGACACAAACCAGGGACACAGTGAGAACACTGTAGCCAAACAGACAAATACTACTGAATCACACACTGCCTCATCTGATGAGTATGATGGGGGTATAGTCATTGAAGAGGTTTCTTTTGACTTAAATCCTGGTTCAGGTGTAGAAAATTGTCCTAGTGGTGAAAGTGTTCAGAAGCGAGCAGAGACTCCGTTGACTTCCGAATGTGAACTTCCTGTGATTGAACAGAGGGAGACTGAGCATGTTGACAATGAAGCAGGCGATATTGACCAACTGGGTGAGATTCCAGTGTCTCCTCCTGGCGTTAGACAAGCTCACACACCTGCTCCCCGCAGGAGTAGAAGAGTGAATGTAGGGAAACACCCAAACCCACATCACCAACCTAGGTCAGTGTTGGGGCCAGAAATGAACTCATAAATGGCTTCACAGATTATTGCAAGCTTAGGTTCTGTGTTTTTTTTAGAGAAGCTTTAAAAGAGGTAAAAAGCAGTTGCTTTGTCACCGAGGACGATGACATTTAAGCAGGGGAGAATGTAACCAGGTGAAAAATGGGTACATGTCACATGTATTTTTAAACAAAAAAAAACATGTTTTGCTTTACTTTCACCTACTGGTTGTAATTCTCGTTTCTGTCAGCATGTGGTGCTGTTGGTACAGAGAGGTCTAAAAGGACCGGAAATAGAGAAAAAAAACCTTTGTTTATGTACGGTAGCACCATAGATATTATATATAAACACTAGATACCCTACGGACTGGAGCTGCCTATTGGAGCGGACATTCCGTGCGGCCGCCATCTTGGATGGGTGTGTTTCGCGCTCCCAGAGCATTTATTTGTATTGAAGAAGCTGTATGCTCCACTAAAAACAATCATAACTTCACGAATTCTTACCCGATTTTCACACGGTTTTGTTTGTTATAAACGTCAGAGATGTGGTTATGACGTGTGACACTGCTACTCAATAAAAGTATGTGCTTTCATGCTTAAATACTTTGTTTTATGCTCTTTAACAAAGATACACATATGGCATGGGATATTAATAATAATAATATACATAATAATATAATGGGATATTAATAATAATAATAATATACATTTTTAAATAAAAAAAAACTAGTTTGATTGTTCATTTGAATTTATTTTACTCTCTCACTCAAACACAGCATACAATACAGAGTCTTGTGTACAATGCTACAGCAACTATTTTTTTTATTTTTTTTGAGTGCTGTGCATGTAAACAGTTGTGAACTAACCTTTTTTTATAAGACCTGAAAAAGTAATCTAAACCCTCCAGGTCCTTTCACTACCCTCCCTGCAATTGGGGCTAGGAAGCTCCAGCATGGACAACCAGGACCTTTTGTGTGTCTGGTGATAGAGACTTAGTGAGGTACAGTAATAGGCGACTGGAGCTTTCCAATGACCCTGTAGACCAACCACCATAAAAACAAGCACCTCCGTGGCTACATCAGTCTCATCCACGCCATCACCCATATCCACATATCCAGACATTTTCTGGGTACAGGGATTATACTGGACATGTTTCTTGATGGCCATGGCATCCAACATGAGGACCACAGAGCCATATTTAACAGGGTCCTCTTCACATCTCCTCTGCAACATGTCCAACATCATTGTGTTGAGCCCAGGTTTGGCATCCACAGACTGCAACCACCTGAACAACAAATAAATAAAGGTTTATGTGCTTTAACCCATGGATTGATAGATATATTGATTCTCTTTCTTCTTTCTTTCTTTAAGACTTCTTGATATAAAAACTTTCAAAAATAGTGAAAATAGCAAGCTCTAAGTTATTACATCTGTTTGTTGTACATCATACCTAGGGGTTGAAGTGTTTTACTCAATATGTATAAAATATGTAATAAAAATATACTACACCTTTGCAGTGTACGTATGTGGATGAGGGAGGGGAAAATGCAGAGAATCCCTCAGGTAACTGTAGGCTCTGATCTGTAAATCAAACTACATAGTAAGCTTCCTAGAAATAAATACCTAAAGTCTGACAAAGAGTTTAAATGTAACATAACAAAAATTCTAAGTTGTAGTATTAATGTATTTACCTGAATGTAAGTCAAGCCTTTCTTTCAGCTCCTCATTAAGGTTCTTCCTCTTCAGATCCAGCAATGATGACAAAATATAAATGATCAAATAATCAAAACTATTGTTCAATCTTACTTGTGAAAGGTAATCCCATGTGATCTACTTTCAACACTGCGCTGGTTATTGCAACCATAAGCTGCACAAAATACGGGCATAGTAACTCGCCCTGTGTTTACTCCTGTTGGCTCTTGTGTAGAAACCCCCATCCAATATGGCGGCGCTGCGCGATGCGCTTCTGCCCACCATGAGGTATCTAGTGTTTATATAATATCTATGGGTAGCACGGACTGGTAAAAACGGAAGAGGACATTTTATCTGAGACTTGGTGAAGGAGACAACTCTGGCCACGTGAAAAAGAGAATCCAAGTGTTCGGTAATTGTTGGAACTGAATTATCTTCCGTGAATGAAGCTATAGAGACGATGCTAATGTTTTATTTCTGTTATCTTCCGTGAATGAAGCTATAGAGACGATGCTAATGTTTTATTTCTGTTTGTTTTCTCTCGTAGAGTGCCGCTGCCGTTTGTTATGTAGCTTTCACGCTGTTAGATTTCAGCTGTTACGTGCAGCTGCATGCTACTCTGTTGGGTGCTAACCGTGTTGTCGGTCCGCCATTTTATTTGAAGCTAAGGCTTGCTGCCGTTCGAACACGGACTTTTTTTCTTATTTTTTATATATAACTCAGAGGGAATAGTTTATTTTTGAGAATAAAGAACCCCTTCTATTTGAAGCTTCGTGTGCTGCATTTATCCCGGTTTCATGCTTTTTATATTGTCCCTTTCACAATAGGAGCACATTCTGACATGAAATATATATGTGTTCGCCACACGGTCCCACTTAATTCAGATAAAGCAGTAGTTCAGTGTTGTTCCTGTGCAGCTGTAAAATCCTGCATACACCTGAGGGAGCTGAGTCCTCCTGACCACCTCCACATCGACCCCCTCAATTGAGACTGACTTCAGGGTAGGCCCAGACCTTCTGAAGTCCTAGCATGTTTTTTTTTTTTTTTCACTGTTCAGCTGTAGATGGTTGGATTTGCACCACACTACAAAGTTCTCAACCAGGGTCCTGTCCATCCTGCACATACCCAACGACTGCAGTATCATCCGAGTACTTCTGCATGTGGCAGGCCTCTGATTAGAACTGAAGTCAGATGTGTACAGGAAATGTAAAATGAAGAAATGCAAAGAGAGTTTAGACTGTATTACGTGCTGGTTTCACTTGATATATTTGCAACATTTCTGTGAATCAGGCAGGGCTTTCTGTACTTTAGGTACCTATAGTGGTTACTGTACGTGCTGCAGGTTTGAGCCCAGGCTGCATCAGGACGTGCAGTTGGTGTAATGCCGGGTACCGACCAAACGCGATTCGGGCAGCGGCCGGTTTACATTGAAAGTCTATGTGGAGACGCGTCAAGGCGCGTCGAATCGTGAAGCGGCGCGTTTTGAGTGTTTGAAGCGGCGCGGCAGTTCATTTCCGCGCACGCGACGCAGCCGAAGCATCGAGCCGCCAAAGTTCAAATATTTGACCTTTTGCTGCTCGACGCGTCCAGCAACCAATCGGGAGAGACTCTGCTATGTGATGACGCAACGACAACGGGACTTTTTTGGACTTTTTAAACTTACCCCATCGAGCCTCCATGAAGAAACCAGCCTCCGGTAAGAAACTTGGCATTTTTACAGTTGCTGCTGTCCGCTCGAGCGTACGATCACCCCAAACACAAAAAAAAAAGGTTTTAATCTCAACAAAGGCTTTTGGAGCTGCAGTTCGGCTCGTAGAAAACCCACTCAAGTAGTAACGAGGCTCACGTGCAGCAGATTTCATCTGCCAGCAGCATGAAACAAAACAACCCAAGCGGAAAAGGAGCCAGACCCCCCTCCTCTGCCTCCTCCCAGTGCGCGTCATCAGACGCACCTTCAGTGGCTTCAGTGTGATGCCGGGTTCCCACCAAACGCGCCGAAGCAGCCACTTTACATGCAAAGTCTATGTGGAGGCGCGGCCAGGCACGCGTCTTGAGCAGTTCAAGCAGCGCGGCAGTACTTTCCCACGCACACGCGCGTCCAAAGAAGACGAGGCGTCGAGCAGCCAAAGTTCATTCATTTGAACTTTGGCTGCTCGACGCGTCGCAGCAACCAATCGGGAGAGACTCTGCTATGTGATGACGCAACAACGACAGGACTATTTTTGGACTTTTTAAACTTAGCCCAACCAGCCTCCGGTAAGAAACTTGGCATTTTTACAGTTGCAGCTGTCTGCTCGAGCGTACAATCACCCCAAACATAAAAAAAAGTTTTAATCTCAACAAAGACCTTCGGAGCTGCAGTTCGGCTCGTAGAAAACCCACTCAAGTAGTAACGAGGCTCACGTACAGCTGATTTTATCTGCCCAGTGTACAGAAAACCAATCTGACAGGGAAGGGAGCCAGACGCTGCTCCCACTGCGCGCTCGGTGTGAACAGACATCTGTTGACAAGCAGCAAACACGGTGCGTTGGGAGCGTTTTGACGCGTTCGGTGGGAACCCGGCATAAAACAGTCATCAAATCTTTCATAGAAGTAGCTGAAAGAAAAACAAACCATCTCATTACCAGCAAACCGGTTGGCGCACTGTGACTGCACTGCTTGTGGGACTGTTTGTTTGTGGCTCCTCAGACTGATTGTCCTTTGGATGAAGGATGTAACATCTCAACAAAATAAACTACCCAGATGACCTGACTGAACTTTTTGTTGGATTACTGAGCATGAACTTTGAAAAACAGGAACCATGTTTTCCACACAGCTGCTTTTTATACAATCAAAACCTAAGAATGTTGAAGCGAACAAATGCAAAAGATCTAATTTTATGAATAGGAATGAAAAATTGTCAAACTTCTGAATATTTAAATAAATTTAACCTCAATGTTTCACTCAAGTTGCCAACCAGTAAAATTAAAAATGACACAGGCAAGATTCCATGTTCTTTATTTGCTAAGGGCGCAATGCTTTTTTTCTTTTTGTTATATTTTGTGCACAAAAAAAAGAAAAGAAAAAAGAAACCTCACAAAGTGAAAGTCCACGTTGCGACTGTAGCTCCAGAATTCAATGTCACACCATGGCCAAAACAAAAGTCGGCAAAAAACAGGGCGCAGAACTCTGTACAGTCAATATCCTCTTTAAAAATAACACAAGGACGAAAAACGTTCCTCTTAAAATCAAATTCTATTTTTAGTGAAATACAACAAAATAAATTCTATAAAATAAAGAGCAGAATATTTAAATATAATACGATGGGCAGAATATTTTCATTTGCAGGAGTATTTGGTATGTTTTAGACAAAAATAAAATAAAATTTAAAAAAAATACACGCATTCAAGTTACCAATTAAATACAGTATTTACTGATGTTTACCTTTTCACTCCTACAGGATTACAAGTGAGCTCAACATGACTAACCAGCCTCTACTCTTGTGGTAAAACTGTCGGAGCTCATTTGTGGAGCGAGGCTCGGGATCTCACGAGACGCCGGACTAACCAGCTCCACGACAGAGCCGAAGCTCGCGGGCGACAAGTCCGTCTACTCTACTGGAGAGACCGCAGCAAACCAGTTTATAGAGAAACCAGACAGCCCAGTGCAGCAATCCTGTTGAATATTGTCTTTTTTTTCTTAACTCCTATAAATGAAAACTACCGACTGCCAAATATGAAGTTGGAGGATTATATTGTGCAATTGAAAAGCCACTTGTACACTGCTTCAAAAGAACCCACCCTCATTTGTAGTTCGGGTGGATGAGTAGAAAAAAAAAAAAAAAAAGAGGAGCAAATACAAACAGAAAACAAACTAAAGGGTACCACCACCCCTCTGAGACGTGGATTAAGAACAGCTTCGGGTTGTTATGATCACGACTTCCCCTCGGGCTACACTATCGTGGTGAGAAGCCATGCTAAATGTTACAGCATATTCACTAGAGCTTCAGAACGAGTTAAATTAATAACCGGAACAAACAAAAGAAAGGCAACGGGTTTTAGAACAATGTTGCATCGCTGCTTTTTCACATCAACCGAACACCCTCAAAGCCCGCCCCGTCATTCCAAGTCTCACACTAAAACCAACCGCAGCTCGTGAGTCCGTTTGGCATGGGGTCATAAGGTCGCCAAGGAGCTTAACGATAATTACACAACTATGATAACAATGTGTCCTCCTACGTTCGAATGACCAGATAGTGTCTGATGGTTGAACAAACTTTATTACTGAGCATGGGTGAGAGAGTTGTCATCCTTTTTTTTTTTCCTTTGTTTTTTGCAGGGGGAACTTTTCTTATTTATAATATCCATCTTGTTTCTCATTACTTCTGAAACATCTCCCAACAGCAAACCACACGGAGTTATGCTACTGGAGAACCTGAACAGTCAAAAACATCAACTATGTACACCTTGTTGTTGTTTAGATAAGCGTGTCAGCATCGTCAGCTGGCGTTTTCTTTATCTTGTCCATTTTCTCGCCTCTGTAGTCACGAGCAGGCCCTTCGTCACACTGAGCTCCAGGCCAGGGAAGAGCGCCTCCCATAGGCTGGATGGGGGAGAGAGGTGGCGGGGTACGATGGGAGGCCTGGCTCAGCCCTACCTTGGGGCCAGCGAGAGAGACAGAAAGGCCTGAAGAGGAGCTCAGCTTACTGAAGAGTGAGAAGATGATCAGGACGATGGAGGCTCGAGGCACAGCAGAAGGGAGGTTATTCCTTAGGTGGGGTGGGCGCTAGGGTGGAGGTTGGGGGTGGAGCATCCTCCTCGGTGCCCTCCCAGTTCTCTGGTGCTCGCGAGCCTGAGCCAGGAGTGGTGCTGGGACCCGGGGTCTGGGTCGGGCCTGGAGTTGGAGCAGAAGCCGGGCCAGAACGCTGGGGGTTGTTCATGTGCTGAGCAGCAGGCCCCGTGTACGGCTGCCCGTGGGGGTGGTTGTTCTGTTGGGGAAGAAGAATTGGGCATTTGTTAGGGATTTTGTAACAGTGTGAAAAACTTAATATATTAAATGATTTAAGGAGCTCCACAAATGTAAATTTAGGAAAGATGAACGAGTTTTTACCGTCAAAGCCCTTCATTCAAAAACTAAACAGCAGTTTTCACGTAGCGTCATGAGAATCCAACGCTGCATACATGAAGCTCTCGTTCATCAAAACTAACTGTTGTTCTTAATGGCTGAACTAACACCTACAAACTAGCTCTAATCCTCCACATAAAGATATAAACTTGTTAAAGTTGTAATTTTCAAGCTTTTCAGCTTCTCTAATGTGAGTCTGCTCTGAACAAACAGGAAGTCAGTAAAAATTCAATGAAATAATCACATTACTGACCATTTTTTCCAACAACCTGCATTTTTAAATGCATGAGAATAGTGCAGAATCACTGAAGACAAACTGAGTGGAGAACTGACTCTGATTTTATGAGCACAAGCAGAAAATAAAGCATTAAAGGTTTATCTAAAAAAGCTAAGTCTGGACATTCAAAAAACAAAACAAAGCAAATTTTTAATTTTTTTTGAATGTCCAGAGGACCAGACTTAGCTTTTTTAGATTTTTCTACCTGGATTATTGAGCATGCATCAGGGCATTAAAGGTTTATTTTATTTGTTAACGGATCATGACAAGTCAGGAGCACTTTAACATCAATAATGTGCTTTAAGACAAACTCGACAGTCCCAGCAACAAATCCGTTCACCAGCTGTGGGGTGCTGGACTAGGGGACACTACCTGCTGAAACTGGGTGGTTCCAGGAGAATGGGGGTAAAGAGAGGTGTCCTCAGGGGGGGAGGAGTCTTGATCATCAGGTGCTTCCTGTTCATCTGGCTCCTGTAAATAAAAAAAAGGCAATTATTGCACATATCACACATTTTATTAATTATAAAATGTGACAACGTATTTAGACAAACACTGGGTGTAATGCTACGCTTTAGCACATTAGCATAAAGTAGCTGGTTGCATGGCAAACTCAACTGTTGTCCTAACTGTGTGAACTAACAGGTTTAGATGTTTTAGACTGAGGGTGAACAGTATGCCTTTCAACATACTTAGAAACACCACAAGCACTTTGTCACTGGGTGCGACTATGTGACTGAATTCAATGTACAAGTTAAGAAAATAAAGTTTATTGTAATTAATTTTCATCCTACAAATTCTGAGCTGTAATATTACTTTGAGCCTTATCAAACATGTTGATGACAAAGCTCTGTGACAAGTTTATATCCACTCATTAATAGATAATATTAATGAACAGGACCTGTCAGTGTTGTGTCTATACAGTATACAGGTTTTAACTATTTGCATCCTTAACTAATATGCAAATAGACAGGTGAGTCTTGCTGGTACATTTATCTTCTGACGGGTGTCAATAAAAATAGTCTTAGAGTAAGACAGCGTTTAGCCAAACTGAAGTACAATCAAACTTCTACAATATATGCTCTTTATGTGTTGGTTTTTGTAGAATAAAGTGGGAACAGAACTCCCACAGACTTTTAGGCAAGCTCCTAAAATACTGTAACTAATGCCGAGTACACCCGTCAGATACATAATCTAAACACTGGGCTATTGCTCCATGTTTCTCTGTCTTTACGTCATTTTGTTAAATTTCCTTCCTTCATGTTGTGGTGCCTGGAATACTGACCTTCCCTGGGCTTCCCTGAGTACACTTGAGCTGTGTATGGAATATTACAGGAAAAGTGCGTCACTTGACTGGATTTTTTCACCAAGAAAAATACAAGTAATTCATCTGAAGTGAGATCAACAGAATTACAGTTGTGTATTGTTAATTTCAGCAATAACATATATTCAGTCTACAAACAACTAAAGCGTAAACTATTTAAAGCCTTGAAATGACATTTTTCATTTTTAAAGTAAAAGATCAGCAAAAAGCTACAGGAAACACATCCAGCTAAAAGAAGACTTTGAGTGAGTTATGTTGTGATGAATACATACAGGTGCTGGTCATAAAATTAATTAGAATATCATGAAAAAGATAATTTCAGTAACTCCATTCAAAAAGTGAAACTTGTATATTATATTCATTCTACCGTAATAGGGGTGCAGGAAAAAAAAATTGATTTTTTAAAAGTATCTAGATTCTTAGTCCTGGCGATTCTGAATCGATTCTAAAACGTCTTTAATTTTATAATTTTTCTGCTCCTGAGCGTACTGCATATTGCATTATGTGTCCACTTGGCCGCCGTAGAATTTTGGCCGTGTAGGCTACCGTACAGCAAGCTAGCTAGCCAGCTCCCTTTATCTGAATGGAGCCTGCTAGCATGAAGGAAGAGGTCAGGGCGATTCAACTCGCTCCTTCGTCTTTAAAAATCATTTCAGATCCTACAGAGTTCTGGGGGAAGACAGAGATTAACAAGAGAACGGTTGTTTGCAAGAAGTGTCAAATAAAATTACGGTACAGTATTTTGGAAATACGATAAAATGCGCGGAAGATGAAAGTGAAAGCAGCCGACCAGCGAAGTTTGCTGCAAAGATTTCCGACATCTCCGGATATATCACAAAAGATTTATGAGCAGACAGCTCAGTGGACGTTGAGGGGTTTAGTTTTATTTTTAATACGCTGGAAGCAACGTACGTTATTCCTTCATGTAGCTAAAAGTCCACACAGCTCCAGCATGAAACAAGAATAACGAGGGAGAAGCTCTGATGCAGCTGCAGCTCAAAGGTAACTGTTGTTTTCTCATATTATACTAAAACTTATAGACAAGTTGTACAACAAACTTAATGTAATTTGTCTTTTAACAGGTTGGAGACCAGATGAGACATCGACTGGAGCCAGTTCTAAATGATTCAATGTATGTTTATAAATTACAGTTCAGAAGATATTTTGTGTAAACTTGCTCAGGTTTTGAAATTGTGTTAAATATTTACTAAATATGAATCAATAGGGTTAAAAAAAACTGTGAAGTTTGTATTTTATATTGAGTTAAAGGTTAATGCACTATGTTAGGCTGAAGATGGACTGGAGACCTGTCCAGGTGTCCCCCGCTTCTCGCACAGTGATGGCTGGACATGGACACCAGTGACCCCTGTGACTCGAAAAGGAAGAAGTGGGTAAAGATGATGGATGGATGAATTATTTGTTCCTAGATTCTTCTTTTTAGAGAAATCCAGGCAACTAATCTAATACTGGTAATTTAAGTTACAGAATTTTATGCACTCCTGTATAATTTGTTCCTATTTTTGGTATAAATATCAAACGATGCAAAAAATTTGATACAGTAAGGAACCTAAAATTATTGTTTCAAATAAATGTTCCATTTGTTTACATTGTTGTTTAATCTTTTCAGCTCATCACTTACATAACTGAAACTAAATTTATGACCATTTCAATAGAAAAATTGTTTCTGAATCGAAAATCGTTTTTGAATTGAAAAATCGATTTCAAATTGAATTGGGACACCAAAAATCGGAATCTAATCGATTCGCCAGACACAGAGATTTGCACCCTTATTCATTCATTACGCACATATTGATGTATTTCGAAGGTATATTTATTTTAATGTTGATTATAACTGATAACTAATGAAAACCCCAAATTCAGTATCTCAGAAAATTTAAATATTACTTTAGACCAATAAAAAAGGATTTTTAGAAATGTTGGCTAACTGAAAACTATGAACATGAAAAGTATGAGCATGTACAGTACTCAATACTGTACTTAGTTGTGGCTCCTTTTGTCTGGATAACTGCAGCAGTGCAGTGTGGCATGGAGTTGATCACTGCTCAGGTGTTATGAGAGCCCAGGTTGCTCTGACTGTGGCCTTCAGCTCTTCTGAATTGTTGTCTGGTGTATCACATCTTCCTCTTCACAACACCCCATAGATTTTCTATAGTGTTAAGGTCAGGTGAGTTTGCTGGCCAATGAAGAACAGGTCCTTAAACCAGGTACTGGTAACTTTGGCACTGTGTGCAGGTGACAAGTCCTGTTGGAAAATGAAATCTGCATCTCCATAAAGTTGGTCAGCAGCAGGAAGTGCTCTAAAATTTCATGGGAGATGGCTGCGTTAACCTTGGACCTCAGAATACTGGGCAAACACCAGATGATCTGGCCCCTCAAACCATCACTGACTGTAGAAACTTGACACTGGACCTCAAGCAACATGGATTCTGTGCCTCTCCTCTCTTCCTCCAGACTCTGGGACCTTGATTTCCAAAGGAAATGCAAAATTTACTTTTATCAAAGAACATAACTTTGGACCACTCAGCAGCAGTCCCAGGCGAGACGTTTCTGACATGGTCTCTTGTTCAAGAGTGGCTTGACAAGGAATGCAACAGCTGAAACCCCTTGTCTTGCATATGTCTGTGCATGGTGGTTCTTGAAGCACTGACTCTAGCTGCAGTCCACTCTTTTTTGAATCTCCCCCACATTTTGTAATGGGTTTTGTTTCATCATCCTCTCCAGGATGTGATTATCCTTTTTGCTTGTACACTTTTTCTACCACATTGTCCTTCCCTTCACCTCTGTTAAAGTGCTTGGACACAGAGCTCTGTGAACAGCCAGCCTCTTTAGCAATGACCTTTTGCGTCTTGCCCTCCTTGTTCAAGGTGTCGATGGTCGTCTTTTGGACAACTGTCAAGTCAGCAGTCTTCCCCATGATTGTGTAGCCTACAGAACTGGACTGATAGACCATGTAAAGGCCTTTGCAGGTGTTTTGAGTTAATTAGCTGATTAGAGTGTGGCACCACGGTGTCTTCTATATTGAACCTTTTTACAATATTCTAATTTTCAGAGATAATGAATTTGGGGTTTTCATTAGTTGTCCGTTATAATAATGAACATTAAAATAAACAAACATCTGAAATATATCAGTCTGTGTGTAATGAATGAATATAATATACAAGTTTCACTTTTTGAACGGAATTATTGAAATAAATAAAGTCTTTCATGATATTCTAATTTTATGACCAGCACCTGTATCAGCCTCATTAATACAATATTTGTGTTGAAGTTTTGTGTTAAATCTTTAAACATGTTTCAACTGGTGCGCTGTAAATGCCGTTACCTCTTCAGGACACAGTTCACAAGCCTTAGCCAGCGTCATGCGAGCACTGTGCGAGCGCTCCAGGAAGTATCCATTAGAGGTCTCGTTGCTCTGAACAGGAGGGGACCAGTTATTGTACGTGTACTGGGGGTTTCCTGTGTAGGGCCTCCTCTCTAGCTCATCCCCTAACCATTCTACAGCCCACGTCCACTTTCGCTTCAAGTCACCATTACTCTGTAGGAAACAATGAACAGAAGGATGAGAAGACATTTCACCTGATGGGCCTGAAGACCACTACACTAATCTTACCAAGACATTGAACTCACTAGTTTAAATTTATTTTAGTATCCTTAAAAGTATTTATGAACAAAAAAGCAGAGTGGGACAGAAAGTGTACCTGCAGGATCTGGTAAGCCACAGAGCAGTTGCTGAACAGCGCCACCATGCACTTGATGCACTGATAGGCCCGTTTCTGGTAGTGATTCTTGGAGCGCTGGATGGTGTCAAACAGCCCATCTCTGTCATCAGGAATGCCTTTAAGCACGTTGTGGATCCTGAAGAGAAAAACTACATTTGCTCAGGAGTGATCTCATTTAAAAACAAAGCAGCGTTTGTGTTGCAGACCCAGCAGCCAGTCTGACCTGTGTGTTTGCCACGAGTCCTCGATGAGCAGGATCTGCAGCAGCAAGTCCAGATAAGGCCTCAGCTCATAGGTGTAGGAATATGCCACCTGAAGGCAACAAAGAATCCAAATGCATCAACAGCTGCTCTCAAAACACTTGTAGGCCGACGTGTTAGTGTGACGATGGTTCACCTGCCAGAGCAGTTCACTGAGCACAGTGGAGGAGAACTGAGGGTTCTCCCAGCAGCAGAAACGAAGCAGCTTCACAGTCTCCTCCGAGTTGCTGCAGTCCTCAATGATCTTCTTTACGTAGCTTGTCCTCACAAACAG
The DNA here is from genome assembly GCA_038048925.1 of Garcialebias charrua. Lineage (NCBI taxonomy): Eukaryota > Metazoa > Chordata > Actinopteri > Cyprinodontiformes > Rivulidae > Garcialebias > Garcialebias charrua. The sequence continues at coordinate 18,842 of JBBPBX010029016.1, read as the reverse complement.
GATCTCTGCCACCAGCTGCTGCACAGGCATGACTGGAGCCGTCAGATTTGGGTCCCCATACGGGTTAGGAAGGGGAGGGTTACCTGAAAAAAAAAAGAAAAAAGACAAATTATTCTTGCTACAAATTATCATAACGAAAATCTTAGCTTCAAACTATGCTTTCACGTAAAAGAAGCTCAGAGTGCTACTTTGTCAGTCATTTAATTCTGATGAAAGCACTAAATCATCACGAGGCTTCAGCTCTCATCTCAAACACGTCATACTCACAGATGATCACTGGCTAAGAGCAGCCCAGCTCCTGTGGTGCACCTACCGTTGATGGAGGACTGCATGCGCGAGGACACATCGCAGCAGCGCACCAGCTGGGAGACCACAGTGTAAAGCTTGCCCAGCTCAGCATACTGGTACTTAATGGGAGGGCCAGGACCCTCGTCCAGAGCTACCAACATGAAAGTAGCAGGAACGTTTAGCTTCAGCAGCTGAGTCTTCTCTGCCAGACCTGCAGGTGGTTGAAGAAATCAAAGTGAAACATTTTAAATCCACACCTGGTTAACTTTAGGTGATCGTTGCAGACTTACCCAGATTGGCGTACATGACAAAGAGGTTAAAGTACTGTTGCAAGTGGCGGCCATGTTCAGAAACCTCTCTTCTGAGCAGGTTCAGTACCGCTCTCAACAAGTGGTCACTAAGGCTCAGATTATCACCGCCCTAATCCACAAACATGACGAACAACAAAGGATTAATGAAGCGATGATACGGGATGAGAATCCTTTCAACGTCTTGTCTTTTCTGTAAGCTCCATTTCACGTCCCGAGGTCTAACACCAACCTGAGCGGAGGGTCCAGGCGAGGCGGTGGGGGAGGGGCATGGACCATCTTGCATGGAGAAGTGAGCGATGAAGACTATGAGCTTGGCAAGCGCTCCACGGACCTCAGCACTTGGGCACTCGAGGAGATACTCAGAGAAGCGATTAGGGTAAGCGAACAGAACGTTGTGTGCAAACCAGTAGCGTACATTCTTACTGTGTCTCAGCAGGATGCAGAGCGCATCATACCTGGACAGGAAACATGAAGGTTTTACACGAGAACAGAAACCTCCCAAATCACAGGACAACAGAGCTTACCAGTCGCTGGCAGGACCTCGTACGACCTTTTTGGTGTGAAAACCTGTGCTGAAGAGGAACCGAGCAGCCAGCTGAGCGCTTATCATGGCAATCTCCTCTGCCTCTGGCAGAAGGTGGTCTTGTCCTGATGGGAAGACAATTAATACACTCAGAAAAGTTTCTAAATCATTTACAGTTTTCTTCACGGCAATTAAATTACATCCAGCACAACAGGGAATAGATGAACAGTCTGTGATCAATGAGATTCCCAAACAATTGTTAAAAAACCCTGATGCATGCTCAATAATCCAGGTAGAAAAATCTAAAAAAGCTAAGTCTGGTCCTCTGGACATTCAAAAAAAAAAACAAAACAAAGCAAAAAAAATTGTAGAAACGTTTCGTCTTTCGTCCGAAAGACTTCTTCAGTCTGAGATGCTGTGTTCAGCTCAGTCTTATAAATCAGCCAACTGGTTGATCCACTGTGAGAGGTGCTATTTATAAGACTGAGCTGAATACAGCATCTCAGACTGAGGAAGTCTTTCGGACAAAAGACTTAATGTTTCTACAACAATTGTTTTTGTTGAATGTCCTGAGTACCAGACTTAGCTTTTTTAAATTGTTAAAAAAGTTATCTGAGAAGACTCGTCTCTACCAAGACATGAAGTCACATCAAGAACACGAAACTCCTAAAATATGAATGATGCAAAAAGCGCAGTCCACCATGAGTAAACTGAGCACAACAAAACATTCAGTCATCCCTGTGATGTTCTGGGACAAAACACGTCAATTTAAATATATTCAACATAATTATGACTCCTTATTGGGCATTCAAAGTCATATTTTACACATGTAAACATCTCCTGGATAAAGCCGAACTTTACCTTATTCAACAGAATACTGAAAATTTAAAAATACTAAACCAGCAAGACAAAATCTGTAGCCTTCCTGTTTTAAGAATTATTTTATTAATCTAATGTTAAATAGTTTTAAAAAAACTTTTTTTTTTTGCCGTTTTCATCCCATCAAAAATAAAGATCAAGTAAAATAAAATGCAAAATTATAGAAAGTTCATCATTTGATCAGCCTTGTTTTATCTGGTTATCTAAAGTTTGTTTAAATCTAACAAAAATAATATTTAGATCAATTTCATGAAAACAAAGTGAAAATCACATCTTTGCTGGAGGAACGACGACTGACAACATGTTTTAAAGTTGCACTGTTTCTTTTGTGACAGATTTGCTGTTTATTTCTGTGAAATATTAAACTTTGTACTCATTAATATTCATGATTTATATGCCCAACGGAGGCGACGCAATTATCTGCAGTTTATAGTCTACAGTATTTCAGGATATTATCAAGTTTAAATTATATTTTACCACAAGAAAGTCAGATTAGTGCCATAATTAATAATAACAGCTGCTGTAGCTCAAGAACAGCTTTAAAACACAAACAGATAAAATGTGTGCAGATGTGTGAAATTATTCAGTGTTCAAGTATTAAATAACCGTCAGGATGTGAGTCTGTACAGCCTACAATAATACACCATTATTTTCCAAATCTGTCAAAAAGCGCTTTGAATTTCTTGTGTTATTCCTTCACCGGTCATTTTTCATTTTATTTTTTTAACAATACTTTGTATTATGCACTGAACGCTGCTGGTCAGAGTTCCCTTTTGAAAAATGTCTCAACTTCAATGGGTCTCACCTAAATTAAAATAAACAGCAACTTTCACGTTAGTTTGCAAAAGTAAATAATTTCAGCACAACATCGCAACTGTAAGCCAATTTCTACACGCGTTATGTTCAAGTTCAAAGACTTAAGAGTAAAAAACAAACATTTGACATTGAACTGCACAGACAAACGGGGTGCGTACCTGGAGGGGGATTTAAATAGACACTGTTACAGGTCAGAAGTTTCTTAATGAACTGGAAATATTCCAGGCTGTACTGCATCCGGTTGTGCATGAACTGGACGTTCTGCTTGCGAACGCTACACTCGATGACATTAGGCATCTTGACTTGATGAGGCTTGGTGGAGGAAATGGACAACTCGGAGATATATTTAACAAGTTCGCTGTCCTTGTCCAGTGAGTCCATGCGCTCGTAGAACAGGATATAAGCATTCCACCAGCGCTTCTGCCTCCGATACGACATCCTCTTCATCATATGGTCAAATACTTCCCCCATGTACTCTCCTCCAAAGCACTGGTTCTTCATCTCCTCCTCATCATCCATCTTGCACTCAGTCACATCACCGTCATCAAACTTATACCAGCGGTTCTTCTCCCCGTCACCTCCATTTCTCTGGATTATATAGGAATAGTAGTGTCCGCCACTGGCCTGGCCAGAGTGAACCAGCACTCCAACCAGACGATACTTGGAGCTGCCAGGGGGCGTGGCTTCAGACAGCTCGTTCTGTTGGATCACCTGGTTCTCTGGGTTCACGTCGTCACCCTCAAGCTTCGCCACACCTGCTACTGTGTACGGCTCCATGTCCAGCTCCCTGGGAAACTCGAAGTAGTCGTTGAACTTAATGGCACACTCCCTCTCCCAGTCGTAGTCAAAGCGCTTTAGTTGGATAGCGAGGACAGGCGGCAGTTTCTTGATCAGCAAACGCTTCACTGTGTCCACCTGATGATGGTAAACAAGACAGATCAACTTTGGTTCAATAAGAGATTTATCCCTCTGCAGCTTGCAGAAAGATTTTTTCCCCAATAATTCAGAGTAAGGCTTAAAGGGGACCACATATTCAAAATTCACTTTTTAATGGGTTTTTTTTACTCAACTTTGGGTATTTACTTCATAAAAAACAGTCCTAAGGCCAAAAAAATGCACCCAGTGGTTTATTTACTCTAAGTACTGTAGATTTATTTATCTTTGATAAATACACTTCGTTTCCCACTTCCTGCGGTTTGTGACGTCACAAACCGCAGCCAATCACCTCAAACCTGAGTCCAGCCCCTCACCTAGCAACCCCTGGTTAGGCTCAACCAGAGCCGTATATATAGAGAGTTCTGACACTCTTTGAAGTCGCCGAAAGGCGGTCAATCGTTCCAAACAACGGCTATGGAAACCTTGTGGAGCTGTGCCCTCTGGCGGCGACGGAGCGCTACTGCAGGCAGAGTCAGACTGTAAAACAGCCATGGAACAAATCGCCCCCTCCATGACCCACGTGACTTCCGCATTCCATTCTTACAACGGAAGTCTATGGAAGTGTCGCAACTCTCACTTTATATGGCTCTGGGCTCAACCCACTTCTGTATTAAACACATGACTGTTGTTTTTCATGATTTCATCTCATCTTTTGTTTATATGTTCTTAATTTCATGTGTACAGCACTTTGTTGCAGCTGTGTTTTTTTTAAATGGCTTTATAAATAAAGTATAATTGTTATTTTTATGTTTTAGTTCAATTTTTAGTGTATTTGCGATCGCTCCCAACGCGCAGCCGGCAAAAATTAAACGAGCGGACCCCCGGCGTAGGGACCGGCGGCAACGGGACCCTCTTCTGGCGCGATGGAGCGGAGCTTCAACTGTACAGCCTCGCAGCAGCCTCGCAGCAGCGAGGACCTTCTCCTTACGGATTAATTTACGGGAGACACTTGGTGAACTTTGTGTTGTCTTGACTGGAACAGCGATAACTCCCAAAATCTCCGCGTGCAACGAGCGGAGCTGGCGAACACCGGAAGAGGAACAAGCTAACATTAGCATCGGATTCGGGTGGTCTCATGCTAAAAGGAGCAGCAAATTGCGGCGCGCTCAGACGGGTTTCGGTAAGTTATCTTAAGCTAACACTAACAGTAAGTCAAATGAGTAATAAAAAAAGAGCTAATTTTAAAACAACAACACATTACAGATACTGGCTGTTACAGAGGGCGTTAACAGATCGTTGAAGGGCGTGGACTTCAAGAAACCGGTCGTTCAAAACGAAAGTTAAAAATGGCAGAATTAAAAAGGGTATAATTAATTATCTAAGAATTATTTTGTGTATTAAAATGAATTAATATTGTCAAGATAGCACACAGACATAACATAAAAATTTTAAAGACCTATATGTGGTCTCCTTTAAGAAAATAAATAAATAAAACTAGCGAGAATGCCCTCCATCTTACAAAAACACATGTAACACGCAAACAGGAAGAAAAAAAAACAGTGACAGCATTGTTGGCCGTGTGTTTTATTTTCAGTTGATGGAGAAGGAATATTTTAGTTGTTAACCAAGGAGAAACACTAATTTTCAAATTTGTTATAAAGAGACCACAACCATTACAGACAAACAATGTGGGAATGTGTCCTTGCGCTGTCTGGCCAAGGCACACCTCCTCCTGAACAGCACAGCCATTAAGAGCTGCCGGTGTCTATGCGCTCACCCCTCCGTGCACAAAATGTTATGCTGTCTCCTTCCACAACATCTTTGACTAGCTTCATATATTTTACACATTTTACACATTTTGCTGCAACAGTAGTAAAAATTGGCTTTTCTAACAGCCTTGAGCAGCTGAAGTGAAATGAGAGCAGTTTAGTTCAGCAAGCAGCTTGTGCACAGAGCAGGTTTTCTGAGGCGGTGCGAGAACAAAAAACTTTTGTCATGCAATTTTTAGAATGAGAGCATACAGGCTTTGCAGAGTAAAAGAGCCTTACCTTCTTGTTACACTTCTCACAGTGGTAAGCATTTGCTCCTTCTAGGAGATCTCCTTTAACATATTGCTCCATAGAGTCCAACAGGTTTTGGTGGTTCCTGATGTCTACGTTGAGTGTTGTGAATGATTCCTCACACTCGTACCTGGAAAAAAAAAAAAAAAAAAAAAAAAAAAAGTCATTATAAGTCATCTACATCAAAATATAAAGTTGCACTAATAGGCCTGTCACGATAACAAATTTTGCTGGGCTATTAATTGTCTCAGAAATTATTGCGATAAACGATAATATTGTTTGAAATTTAATAATAATTAGTAATTATTGTCAAATTTAACTAGAAATATTGGTTAATTTGTTTTGGATGTAGTACCTTTTTTTACCACTAGACAGCAGTATAAGACAGTTTAACTGAAGGATGGATAGTGAGGGAGCGAGCAACGCCTCTAAGAAAAATGGGAGGGAGGCCCCTTGACGTGACATGGGCTCTCTCCTTTCTTTCGGTTCTCAAAATGGCGGACGTTCATTGTGGTTTGAGCTCTTTAGCATAGCATTTTTTACACAAAGCTTTTAATAAAAATAATAAAAAAATCAGTAAACAAGTTTTCAGTTTTCTTTTGCAGCGAAAAACAAGTTTTTACATGAAGGCACGGGTTTCAACCATGAATTTTGGAGCTTGGACAAGACGGAGGTTTTCCCGCCCCCGCCGAGGTCGGCCTGTTAGCTTAGCTTCTCAGCTTCGCTGCTTTTAGTGATCCAAAAACATGATTTTGGATGGTTAAAATGGATTTTAAAGAGAAATGGAGGGGTCAGTGAAGAGCACCGGAGCAGAGCCTTTTTCATCCAGTGTCTTCAGAAAGAGAGAGACATGAAGAAACGATAAAGCCGATAAAATGAAAATGAGGTAGACAATTTTCATTTATCATGCGATTAATTGATTTGTTTATCGCGACAGGCCTATTCACTAACTATGTTTAGAAATTAAGCACAAAGAAACAACTGATCACCTGTGGGGGCATCCTTGACAAATCTTTTGGTCTGCAAAGGACCCTCCTAGCACTTTACTGAGCATGGGAGGGTGACCCAAAGCTTTGAGAGCTTCATCCAAACTGTCCACCAGCGAGTTGAAAAATTCCAAAGCATCGTGCTGTTCCCTCAGATTGACTGGCTCACCCCATAACCTAAAAATGATATGGTTAATGGGAGGTACTGGGACATCAGTAACTGCTCAAGGAGTTAAATGTAGACTCAATAAAAGGCTTCAAAATACCTGAATTGTTTCCAGAATCCTCTCGGGACATAGTACTGCAGCCTGGACGCAGCCAGGTGGCCAAAGATGACCTGTAGGTGACGCAGCACACCAATGTTGTACTCCTTCCTGTCCTCTGACTTACCGGAGGGCTTATCATCAAACTGGTGGTGGTAGCTAAAAACTTCATCACGGGGATCTACATTAGTCTGTAATGACAAAAATATTTAAGTTTCCATAAACAAAGTGCCTTTTAAAAGAAACATTTTAAGCTGTTCCTGTCTTAATAAGAGACAGATGCCCAAACAATAATCAGATAATCAGGATAGTAAAACAAGTCATTACTTCTGATAACACATTTGCAAATATCAGCCTTCAAGCCTTAAGTTAGCCATTATTTTTAATTCACTCTATGCTGTTAAACGATAATCTTCATAAGATAAAGACTTCAAAACAATCTCCGCTAGTACCTCATTTTCCTGCTTCTCATCCCCCGACATATCATCATCCACGTCAGTGCCCGTCCCCTCAATAGCTAAAATGCCGTTGCGAATGGGAGGGATCATGTAGAGCTGCTGAATGACAGAGTTCATATAACAGGTAGCACCGGCATTCTTCAGACCTACAAAACCTTTGTTGGGTCGTGGCCCCACTGGAGGTAAGTACTCCCACTCTGTTAACGTCTCACAGCCTGGATGGAGAGGCAAAACAAAACACAGGTGGTTTTGTTAATCCAATGGTAGTTGGGTTAACGTGTGAAACAGACAGAAATGTCTCCATACCCAGGTAGTACATGTCAGTCAAAGTGTCGACGATCTGTTTGAGGTTGCGAACACATCCCACAGCCAGCGCCACCAGGAGCTCAAAGCCAGCGTTGATGGATGCAGGTGTGCTGCACACTGGAATGGCCTGCTCTGTGGGGAACTCCCCACTTTTCATGTACTGCAGGTAAACATTTGATGCTGGGAAGATGAAGTCATCAATCAGCTCCTAATGACAAAAATAGAAACAAGACAAATGCCAGGAATATGACGAGCAATAAAAACAAAAAGCCCACAGAAGCATACCGTATTTTTCTGCCTATAAGTCGTGTTTTTTTGCATAATTTACACGCCCTGCGACTTATACGCCGACGCAATGTATTTATGGATTCCACCCCATATTTATAAACCAATTTTTGGCTGAAATATGACTGTTTTCATTCATTTTGACTGGGGAAAAAAATTTGAACAGTACCTTTTTCAGCCACTAGAGGACAGCAGAGTAGTAGCAGTAAGGCATGCCATTGTAATAAGTAAACGTGGCTATGACAAATTCAAAAAAGTTCAAGACAAAAACAACTGGACTTCATTTATTATTCTTTACTTATACTTTGTTTTTCTTGAACTTATTATTTTATTTTTTATTTACCATGTCCTGGATGACTGGGAATCTTCACCAGCTATTAATGACACAATAGGCCTGCCATATTACCGTCACCTTCATTCTGCTCACTGCTTGGAGCAAGTTAAACCAGCTGCATCACCCCGGCAAAATACAACTGATTTGACCATGAAAGTGCATTTATTAAATAAAAGTTAGACTGAGATAAACCTTTGCTATAATTTTGAGCAAACAAATAATTGTTTTTAAACGTTAAGCTTGTTAAATTCTTGTTAAAGTCATTCCGTGCATGCTCCCGCAGCTGCCATTTGGCAGCCCATCGATTTTTGGCACAACACTGGCCCACATTTCAGGGTTCGGCCCACATTCCCTGGTCGTCAGCGGTGACGCGTAATAGATGTGACGTATACGGTGAAGCGAGGTATTTATGGGTTTTTCCACTTTTTTTAGACATATTTGGATTGATGCAACGTGTACGGTGGAAAACACGGTAAATGTTTTTCCAATCTTCTGTTTATATTATGCAGGAAGTGCCTGCTTGATTTACCTTAATAAGGTTCGCTCCTCCCTTTTCAGAGCCGATATAATATTTCTTTTCTGGTGTCTGGAAGGCGAGAAGCTCTTTGGTGACCCCAAGGTGACCTTCCAGGATGGTTTCCTCCACACCAGTTTCTCCAATCCTCTTAATCTCATCCTAGAGAATGACAAATAAATAAATAAATAAAAGTTCCAACACTTCTGCTTCAATTTGAATAACTGAAATTTCTGACTAATGACATTACAACTTAATTATTATAAATTATGGATTGATTAAAAAAAGAAAACTGTAAAAATAAAAAAAGGGGTAAAATGTGTTATACGTACCCGTATTCGTTTCAGCCAGTCAATCTCATTGTTGAGCAGCACTTCAGCGTTCGGCACGTTGATGTTACTGTTGTACGCATAGTTCAGTAGATGTCGGAGCAAAGTGAAGTAGTCCCCAGCGTGTTTGGCTCGCTCTTTGGCTGTGCTCTGAAAAACAAATAAATTTAGGACTGTGTACACTCTTTCAGCTGAGGTTGGACAGATGCAGGCTGTGAAATGTAATTTTTATCAACTCACCCCGAGCACTGTGAAAAGGAGGGTGATAAAAAACAGTAGGGGTCGATGTCCCATACAGCACCTAGTTGCCATGAGGAAAAACTGCTCCTGGGCCATCTGACGCACGGAGCTGTGAGGGAGATGTCAACATCAAGAGGACATTGTGTCAGGATTATAAAAGATTACAAGTGATCATTTAGCTACATCTGTTTCAGCAGAAAGCTAGAGAACAAGCTGGTGTTCTTACTTGCTGTGGCAGTGTAGCAGCAAGTCTATGATAAAGGTCTGCCAAGCCTTCTCCTTACTGAGCGTGTCAAGCGCCGTGGGCATGAGGGCGAAACACAGCGTCATCACTTCCAAGGCCTCGCAGCATACCTGCTCGTCCTCACCATCTGGCTCCTTGGCTGCATTTGTCTGCAAATTGGATTAAAATGTGAACATTTTCCTGTTTTCAACATCAATACTGCTATTTTTTGTTGTTGTTTTGTTTATTTAATGTCTTCTTTTATTTTATTTTTTTAATAATCAAGGTTTGCTATATTTTCCACTCGCACACAAATTTGACAGCCACCGTTCCAGCTGCTTTAGTTCAGCACAGAAACAGTAAAATGGTTTACCTTCTCGTAGATCTTGCTGATTTCCTCATTGGAACTGAAGACGAGCTGCACGGTACCACAGCCTGATGCCCACACAATTTTCTGCACTGCTCGGATCACACAAATGTCTGGGATGTACTTTGACGTCTGGAAGAAATTCTAATGGAAAAAATACAGTTCCACGTTATTATTATGGTTTTTGCGTGTCACTTTTCACAAACTACAAAAAGACCCTCTCCTTTTTCAGTATTTTTCTACATTTTTTTCCCATTGTCAGCATATACAGTCCATTAAACAACCATTCTTAATTTTTTCCAGTGCAAGTTCAAGGTATTCAAATCCTGTAAATGTTACCTCATCAGAAATCTGCTGAGCCAGACGAATAGCTACATTACGTAGCATGCACTCAGAGGCAGGGTTGGGAATGTTCTGCAGGGCGTTCTGAAGAACCAGCGCCTGGTCGTGAGTTGCCTGGTTTATCTGTGCACAGTTAAAACAGACGGGTTAATTCTGTGGCAGGCTACATTCTGAGGAACCAGCTATTCAGGCTGGTCTGTTTGCACAAGTTGTGTAAAAACTAACCGGAGAGACGGGAATATTCCCCTCAGCGTTGGGCTGACAAGCCTCAGCCACAGCTTTTACATGCCCAAAACCAACTGCAGTCAGAAGGAGCTTAGCAATCTTCAGAGCGTTGAGGTAAGCCCCTCGGCGTGTTTCCATGTCTGCTGAAGGGAGAAAGTTGTTCCTGGTGAGCATGCTCAAAACTAAAGGCAGGCCACCACTCTTTAGGAAGTTGTACTGAAAATCACTGGCATCCTCGCCCAGAGTGGCACTGGCTGGCATCAGCAAAGCATACACAACCTGCAAGATGAACAAAGAGCAGCTTCAAGATTACTGGGACACTTCTAACAAGACCAAAATTCCTGTTTCATGATCACATGTTTACTTAATATCACTACTGTTCAAGTACCAGCAAATACCATAAAAAGACTTAATTTTCTAGTCGGTATGAAAAGTAATGAATGGTAAAGAAAGCTCAGCAACAATTATATTAAAAATAAAAGCAGACTAAGCCATACCTCAATAAGGTAGAGCACTTGTGAAGGTGAAGGGCCAAAGAAACGAGAGTCCAGTGAAGGACTCAGACTGTTCTCTCCGAGCTTGGCATGATCCAGACACACAGCTCTCAGATTCTCCACAGTGGTGTTATCTGCATACACACACATGGCCACAGAGATAAAACTGTGTGGGTTACTGAAGGAGCAAGCAATCATCAAGCAAGCAGCAAGGATAATATTGTTTTTGAACAAATAAATATATATTTATGAACCTGGAGGCATAAGTTTCATGAGAACGCGAGCTCCATCTCTAAGCGGAGGCATGTTGAGGCTACAGCCCAAGTCAGCGATCTGCCACAGGAAGGAGATGTAGCGCGGATGCAGCGACATAATCTGGAATTCAAGACACGTGTTATATAGTACTTGTGTTCATATACTGATCAGCACACAGTGCTACACAACTCATGTAAAGTACTATTCATTTATTTTTAAACGTGTAATTTATAAATCAGCCGACGGCTTAAAATCAGCCACAGAAATAACATCTGGTTACACTCTCAATAAGTGTTAGAAACTCACCACACCAGGAAGGCAGCTCTCTACTTCAGGGTTAGGCCCTTCGCTGTAGTGGTTTCCATGGTTGCCAGGGGAGCCAGTGGATGAGTCAGATGAGCTGTCTGGACTTGAGGGCATGTTGGCACTCACCTGGGTCAGCTTGGCCGTGATCAGCTGTACAACAAAATGACACGTTTCAGTTCATGTTGATTCATTGGAAAGAACAATTCTGTGTCCTTGAGCCTACACACACACACACACACACACTTGTAAACATACTTTTTGGGGACTTTGCACTGACTTCCATTCATTTTCTATAGCCTAACCCTAACCATTACTAGTACATTCCTAACCCCAACCAATCCACAATTCACACCTTAGCCCTAAACCCCCAACAAGACTTATCCACATGGGACCTGGTTTTTGTTCCAATACAGAGCAGTTGGTTCCCACGGTGCATGTTTTTTGTAAAACTGGTCCCTACAAGGTAACCTGAAACAAAAACACTCACACGCATGAACACACACACATATACCAGTACACAGACATACGTATTTATATCCTTACTGGGACTGTGTGCTGACTTCCATTCATTCCTAGTTATTTCTGTAGCCTAACCCTTGTCCTAAATCTAACCCCTAATGCAAAAATGGTATTCTGCTATATTATGACGGGTCTTTGGTCGTCAAAAGGACTAATGTTTCTGACTAGTTAGGTGATTATACCAGAAAAGGTCCTAAAGCGGTAACAAAAAACAAGTACACACACACACGCACCGTTTTGTCCTTCAAATTGAGCTGTCCAATCAGCTTCCTGTCGTCAGCTGGATCAACAACCTCTCCACCAATAAATAGCTCGATCTTTGTATGTGCAGCATTGGCTTTTATTCTGTTCAGGATGCCACGTCGAACTGAGCCAATAGTGTCATTGGTGTGTGACCAGATGTCTAAATCGTCCACCTGACGACCTTGGTTAGGAAAACGCACAATCAGTGTGATGTGCTTCCCCCGGAAAGCTCTGCAAGACAAATATTTGAAATGGACAATGAAGGCACAACCAATGTTCTACTTGTGGAAAATCACGATCAATAGGAAATAGTGAAATAAACCAGTTTAGCTCCAAAAAAAACCCTCAGGACAGTATTACACTCTATTTCATTTTATGATTATGTTTATTAAATGTTGGTGTTTTGGTGTTGGTGAAACTTTTTATACTTTTTTTACTATTATGGAAAACTACTATACAAAAAAATAAATAAATAACTCAGGACAGTACTAAACTTTTATCATTTCATTTTATGCTTGTTTATTAATTGTTTAGTGTTTAAATGGTTACTGTTGCACTGACTGAGAGAGAAATGCAATTTCAATCCTGTGTATGTCCTGTACATATGGCAGTTCTGACAATAAAGTTGACTTTGAAAATATACCTGGACATTGGCAGTATAGTCCTCTCCTCGTGGTAGTCACTATCACACTCATTTATGTACTCCTTAAGCACTGTGAGCACCCGGACCATACGGATGGCCTCCTGCCGTGCACAATTAATGCTGTCTTTGTCTCCGTCCAGCACACACAGAGTGTCGTAGGACGCCTTCAGACGGTCAAAACAGGACTGGATAAAATCTTCATGAATCTCAACCTGAAGGGAACAGGTGAATACGGCGACCCATTACTACCAATCACGCAGATTAACAGAGTGATTAACAAACACTCAAATGAAATGATCCCTGTACCTGGTTGACTTGTAGTTTTGGTCCAAGGTTGGTGTAGATCTCTTTTAGTAGGTCTATGGCTCGGTTAGCAATGTCATCACTTCCTTGAATTACAACCTGGACAAGAATTAAAAGGCATACTGTCAAACAGATTTACGTGTCGTAGTAGTTGTTTTGTAGGGACAAGTTCCATTTTATTATTGGTCTTATAGTATTTTATTTAATCTACCAAGGATATCTGGTAAAATAAAAAAAATAAAGATTTGTCTGTGTGACTAAGACAACTGCTGTCCTCACCCTCCATAGATAGTCCAAGCCGATTAGTTCCAGGTCATCCATCATGTAGGCTCTGCGTTTTGCTACTAGCTTCCCTTCCCTGCAGTTGACTGCTTTAAAGAACCTCTCAAAGCACTTCATGCCATTTTCTGTCAGCAGAGATGGGTCCAGCTGTAAAACATTGTTCTCAAAGAAGTCCTTATTGATGTCTGGATCTAGGTCTGGCTCGTCACCCATCAGCTTTGAGTACCTATGTGATAAAAGGAAATGCACAAAAAAATTAAGAAAACATTTTTTGGCTGACAAATGCAAGAATAACCAACGGTAAGAACAGATGAGAAATGGAGCAGTACCATTTGAAGCAGGCCTCACGGTCACACAGAAACACTGCATTTTCAGCCAGACACTTCCAGATCTGCTTGGCCTGAGGGGCACACAGCCACAACTGGCCATCTTTCAACAGAAACCTAAAAATAAAACAGAAAATCAAGAGTGGAAACTAATTAACTGAGTTAGAATAAAGCCGTTTGGTCAAAACAAGCCTCTCTGAATGACAAAGGTTGTAACTGAACTCATGTGAAAGCATTGCAACACACTTTACAACAGCTGATCTATAATAAAGTTTTTCATCTTTTTAAATTCCTGTATGCTCTCATTTGATGGCAGGACAGTTGAAGTGACAGACCTCAGGAAGTTGAGTCGTTCCTGTACTTCCTGGACATGACTGTAGCGGCTTCCTGGTCGGACGATCTGTGGATCAAATTCTGCTTGTTCTTCTGGAAAAGCACATAAAAATCAAGGTTGGACTCTGGACAACACACACCTCTCATCTGATTCTCGGTGAAAATAAAAAAAAGACTACCTTTGGATAATTGCCTCATGGTCTCCATGTAGGCCGAGAGATTCTCTGCCACCAGTGTGACCAGAGCATGGTTATGCTGCAGCTGGTTGATCAGGTCATGGCGGTAAAATACATGAGGACTTCTCGTGGTTTGACTAAAGACAAAACAGGGTGAGGAGGAGGATGAAAGGGATAGAAAAAAATCATAATTGGTGTGAAGGTCAGAAAGAGATAAGAAAAAAGTTTACAAATTTATTAACACCTTATATACTATATATATACTATATATATATATATATATATATACATACACATATATA
>JBBPBX010029015.1:0-36158 GCA_038048925.1 Garcialebias charrua | reverse complement strand
TTTCAGCCCAGCTCTCTTCGTCCTCCAGCCCTGGTTAGCAGACTGAAGATGAATGACGTGCCAGAATCATTCTTGTTTCATTACTTCAGGTCCATGTGTGACACCAGGCTGAACGCTGCTACCTGGAGCTGCTTTTAGTTTAATCTGGCAGCTGGTTAGTGTTTGATCGTCTGAAGCCAGAAGTCAGACGAGTGAAACAAAGCTCGGCTGCAGCCAACCTGATTGTAGCCGACGTCCTGAGATGTTTCCATAAACAAAGAGCTTGTTCGATGAGACCGACAGCCTCCGCTGGATGCTTCATTTCACATTGTGTGCCGTGGGGTCAAACGTGTCACTACTGGATTGCTTCATGAAATAAAACAGGAACAAATGGATCTGTGGCAAAAAAAAACAACAAATCGTTGAATCCCGGAAGTGTTTTTTTCTTCACATGTGACACGTCGTGTTGCTTTGTCTCACAGTTTTAAACATCTACATTGCACTTTGCTTAATTATGGTGTAATGCAGGTAGTCCTCGACTTACGACGTAGATCCGTTCCTACGCGTCGTCGTAAACCGATTTTCGACGTAAGTCGAAATATACGTACATACTGCACCATATACATGTACAGTACTGTATTACCAAGCACTTAGCCTATCCTAACACAGTACCTTACATAATTATCAAAAAACACATACATTTGGGAGCCATAATGAAAGGAAAAAAGAGTTATGGCCTACTGGTATGCTGATGACGCCGTATTCCTCTTCCGGCTCTTGGCGAAGCAGATCGCTTCTCTTTCTGCTCCTCTCCTGCCCTAAAGTTTTCCTCCTCCCTGCTTTTGCATTTTTGTCTCGTCTGCAACTCTTCAGTGCTCACTCGAAGCAATTTGGAAATGGATTTAATTGCGTGGGCTGTCTCCTCTATCGATAAAATTTTTTCCACGAAGCGCTCCGGACCAGGAGAACCGGCGTGCCCCCTCGACACGCATGCGGTTGGCTACATTATGGACTCGTGGGGAGAGTGGAAGTTAATGTGTCTGACCGTTCTTTCTGTCGAAGACGTGGAAGATCTGTGGATAATTGGAATTTTGGTAGCAGCTGCTCTGCTTTTTGGCTTAGGCGGAGGGTTCTGCTACTGGAAGCTGAGGAGGACTACCGCGGCGATCAACGCGCTGGCGAAACTTCCTGCTCAACAAGATTCTTTGATCCGGGCTATGACCTCAATGAACCAGCTGTTGTTCGAGCTGAATCGCACGATGGGAACAGTGGTGGACAGCCGCGGACCTGCAGTGCGTTTTGGGACTCGTTTACAGCCCGGGCTACATCAGGGGGCAGACGGGGATTTGTAGCTCGGAACCTCACATGATTCGGCGATTTGGACCCAGACGGCACCTGGACTTCAAGGCTGCAGTCAGAGTACACTGTAGCCTGCCCTGAAAATAAATAAAGCAACTAATCTAATCGGGACTCAAGCAACCTTGAAAAAGGCTGACTGCAAAACTTCTCCTGGAGTCTGAAGCTGTTGAAAAACTGTCGCCTCCCCAGAGGTCTCTGTGTGCATTCAGATGGAGCCGAGCTGAGCCCATCTGCAGACTGTGCTTATCTGATTACTCACAGACTATCTCCCTGCTTTGCCACCAAAATGCAACATGTCTTTGTCTTTATTCGTGCTGAGCTGGTTTTTTGACTTTATCATAGAATGTCCTAAGACAAAACGTGATAGATTCTTTTTTGAATACCAATGATTATCCGACTGTATGTTCCTTTTTTTCCATATCTGATTGTCTGGCGGCGCGATTTAATTATTGCTGCGGCTTTCCGTGCGTACGTCCCTCTTAGGATGGTGCGTGCGCCAATTGCACTGTTTTGTACCTTGGTGCAAATATGCCACTAAAGATATATTCTATTCTATTCTATTCCTCCGTCCAGCTGCCATATTCTCCATTCGTTCTCCATTCGTTTACGATGTAAAACCGCCGTCCAGCTCGGCCCATCCTCCGTATTCTCTATTCGTTTACGATGGAAAACCGCGTTCACAGTACAGTTTTGTTTTGTTTTTTGAATGTCCAGAGGACCAGACTTAGCTTTTTTAGAGAGTACAGTGCAGTATTCCTCCGCCGCTATGTTTACGACGTAAAAACGGAAACTGCGTAACTCGGCTTTTCAAAATAAATTTTTATTTTTATGGGAGATGCGCCATAACCACGAAACGTCGTAACTCGAGACCGTCGTAACCTGAGGACTACCTGTAGTTGAATAAAATTCCTCTCACCTATCTTGTCAGGTGAGCTGGTGTCCCGCATCACCACGGACACCAACGACATGAGCGAGGCGCTGAGCGAGAAGCTGAGCCTCGTCATGTGGTACACGGCCCGGTTTGGCTTCCTCTTGATCTTCATGGTGAGCCAGTCATGGAAGATGACCCTGCTCACTTGTATGGGACTTCCCATCATCTGGGTCATCCCCAAGCTCACCGGACACTTCCACCAGGTGACGTTCCTCGGACAAAGAACTCCACGTCCATCACATAACGTCTTAAACTAATCAAATGAGGCAGATTTGTCTTAGTATGTTGCGTATTTATTGACTTGAGTGTGTTTTGTTCTGTCTGCTCGTGCGTTAGACCATTGCCGTGAAGGTGCAGGAGTCCCTGGCGAAGGCCAACCAGGTGGCCACGGAGACCTTCTCCTGCATGAAGACAGTGAGGAGCTTCGCCAATGAGGACGGAGAGACAGAGAAGTACAGGAAGCGGCTGGAGGACACCTACTCTCTGAATAAAAAGGAGGCGGTTGCCTACGCAGCGTCCACCTGGGCCAACAGCGTGAGTTTAGTGCAACTTGCTTCACTAAAGCTTTGCCGTTTCTGTTGCTCACTTCGTGGTTGGGAAACGGCATTCACAAGAACATGTCTTGAAGAATACAACTCTGCATGTCCTTGTTTAAAAACTGTGTTGATGAATAATAATAATTCTTTAAACGTTTGTTCACATCTGCCTGCCTTCATCTCAAGGTGGGTGCAAAGTGATACGAGTGGAGGTGGGCGACGAAATAACGCACACAGCCCAGAATACAGTTTTGAAAACCACGCACACAGAAATAAGATCATTTTCTAAAAGGGGCTACTCAACATGCAGCGGCATGGTTTGCTGCTCACAAGTACCGTATTTTTTGGACTATAAGCTGCACTTAAAATCCTTTAATCTTCTCAAAAATCAACAATGAGTCTTACGTATTAATTCTGGTTGTGCTTACTGACCTTGAACCGATTTTATGTGGTACAACTGAACAATGTTAAGAGTTATTGTGGCTGAGTTGGATAAAGTTGGACTTATTTGGCTGTTTTGTTTCACTTAATACGCCTTGTAGTCCAAAAAATACGGTACTCAGAATTCAGTGAGACTGCAACAAAACAAAAAAAAGTACTATTTTCTCACAATTTAGAAGCAGGGCTATTCATCTGAACTGCTCAGGGGGGCCACAGTTACTGAGAGCCAGCAGCTCAGGGGCCGGACGTTGGTCCACTAATATTGATGCTTGGTGTATTCTTAGTTTAGTGGATTTCTTAGTTTGTATCTTAGATCTTATTACTGTTTTTCTTTACAATTTGTATTTTTGTTGGATGTAACTGGGACCATGTGTACATAGCTTCATCCCACCATATGTACCACATGTGGTGTGAATGACAAAGACACCTTGACCTTGCCATCCAGCAATTACTGTACCGTGTTTTCCGGAATATAGGTCACGGCTTTTTATTATTTTTGCATGCCCTGCGACCTATATTCAGGTGCGACCTATTTATGGCTTTTTATAAAATACCCGGTAAGCTGATTTGTAATCATTTATTAACCAAAATTAAACTGAGACACACTCTTACAATAATGTCAGCTAACAAATATTTTTTTTAGGTGTTTATCCTGCTAAAATTATTCATTTATTAAAGAAAAGTTCAGCTCAGACACATATTTGCTATAATTTTTATCAAACAAATAATTGTTTTTAAGTGTTAATCTTCTTAAAAGCCTTGCTGTGCGCTCCTGTGGCAGACATTTGCAGCAGAGCTAAACACGGTCCACATTTTGACGTAGGTGCGACCTATATATGGATTTTTCCAAATTTTGGGCAATAATTGGACAATGCGACCTATATTCAGGTGCGACCTACAGTATATTCAGGTGCGACCTATATTTCAGAAAATACGGTACTCATTATGTACTTTGTAAATAAACCAAATATTACAATGATCTGTTAATTTTTTTATTTGTTTATTTTGTTGCACTGAATCATAAATGCAATAAACAGAACCTAAACCAGACCCAGACCCCCCCCCCCAAATAAAAAAATAAATAAAAGTATAAACTCACTGGTGGGCCCACCAGCTATTAAACCACCAGTTTACTAGCCCTGATTTAGAGTCTCGCCTAAATTACAACAGTCCCAGTCCTGTGAGATTTTCTCTTAAATGGAATATTAAAAATCTTATCATTGTTTATGGAGCTATAGTCTGTGCATTTTCAAAATTATTTACATTTGTACTAAAACAAATTAACATAAAGACAAAAAGATTTTCACTTCAGACCCACATTTCTGATCCTGAGTGTTACGTAGTGATCCGTTTGGGCTTTCTTTGCTCAACTTTTCAGTAGTTTGTAAAAGCGAAACTCAACCTGACCTCTGTTGAATCTGTTTAACAGTTAATTGAGCAAGTCAGGTCCATTTTTGATTTATTTATTTAACATCTTTACAGTGATGAACTTGAGTTTTATTTCCACTTTGTGTGACCAAAACATTTCTGATGATGTAACATCCATAAAAATCTTTTATCCTCGGCACAAAACAAACACTAGATCAAACCCATTTTACTTTATCTTGAGTATTTTAGGACTGCTCGCATGTAAATCCAAGTCCAAACCACGTTTCCTATCAGGCTGTGAATGTTTGTGTAAGGATGGCTCCATCCTGTTGGTCTTGTCTGTTCTCCTTGTGATGTTTGTCTGTTTAGTATCTATGTTTATTTTCTATTAGCTTAACCTCCAGTTCTGTCTTCCTAGTTTACTTTTCATGTTTCAGGTTTAGTTTTCCCAGTCCTGCTCTGAGTCCTGCTCTGTGTGTCTAGTTAATTGTCTCTAGTTAATTGTCCCCAGGTGTTTGTGATTTTGTCTCGTCTTGTCTGTGAGTATATAAGCCCTGTTCTGTGTCTCAGTCATTGCAGCCGCATCGTCTGGTATCCCCTGTGTTCCCTGGTCTCTAGTTCATGTAAGTGTTTTTGCTGCACAGTCAGCCTTATGATTTTGTTATCATTAAATACATATTCTTTGTAACTCCTGGCTCCCTGTGAGAGTTCTTGTCTGCATTTGGGTTCTGTCCTGCCTGTAAATCCTGACAGTTTGTTTTTATCAGATTTTAATGCTGAGCCGTGCCCGTGGTTCAGAAACACGCCCGGCTCTTCAGAAATCAGTTTCATGCTAACAAAGATAACTGAACTGAGCAGCCGGTTGGTGAAAACGACGTTGAGTCAGTAAATTGTGACACGTTAAATTTGAATACCGTAAACACCGGTGTATAATACGCACTTTTATTGCTCATTTGAATGTCCTGCATATTATACACCGAAGCGTATTATCTACAGATTTTTTCCCATATTTTTAGACCCATTTTTGGCTCTGATTCGCTGTTTTTCATTTTGGCCTAAAAATGGTGCAGTACCAGTTTCGGCCGCTATGGGCGCTAATGCACCCTGTAGTCTGTTTACCTGCAGACTGTACCTGGAGGCGTATCCTGGCGCCATCTAGTGGCCATAAAAAAGACTGTCACGGCAGCGCGTATTATACACCGAAGCGTATTATCTACCGATTTTTCTGATTTATTTCCAAATATTGGCCAAAGCGTATTATACACCGGAGCGTATTATACACCGGTGTTTACGGTACAGGGACTCCCCAACTTACAAACGAGTTCCGTTCCTACGGCCGTTCGCATGTCATAAATCGTCGTAAGTCGGAAAACACACTAGGCGCCCCATATACACGTACATGTACGGTACTGTAAAGTTACCAAGCACTTCGCCTATCCTAACACAGTACCCTACATAATGATCAAAAAACACATACAGTACATTTGGAGCCATAATGAAGGGAAAAAATGGTTAGCATGTCTGTTAGCATGTTAGCTCGTTGCACGTCCGAGCTCTGCAGCTTCCAGCTGCTTCACGCGGTCCTGTTTGTAACTGCATGTTAGCTCCATACATTTGGAGCCATAATGAAGGGAACAAGAGTTAATAACTTACTGGGAGCTGGTGAACCCGTTTCTCCACGTTAGCATGTTAGCTCCATACATTTGGAGCCATAATGAAGGTAAAAAGAGTTAATAACTTACTGGGAACTGGTGAACCCGTTCATCCACGTTAACATGTTAGCTCCCGGCCGCAGCAGGCATCTCCGCCGCCCGTCTGCTCCGTGTTCCCGGTGGGGCTGGCGTTAGCATGTTAGCTCCGGGTCCGACCAACATCTGAGGCTGCCAGGCGGAGCATCGATGCGAGCTCCGCCAGCTGTCGAGGCCGGAGCTAACCGAAAACTGGCGGACACTGCCGAAAACTGGCAGACACTGCTGAAAACTGCCGGAAACTGCGTAAATCGGCTTCAAAATAATAATAATAATAATAATACAGTAATACTTTATTTATAAAGCCATTTAAAGCAACCACAGCTGCAACAAAGTGCTGTACACATAAAATCAAGAACATTTAAACACATAAAATAAGATTTTTCAAAATGTTTAAGTTATTTTTTCATTTTATTTTATTTTTTTATTAATAAGATGCGTTCGTAACACCGAATTGCCGTAAGTCGAGACCGCCGTAAGTCGAAGACCACCTGTAGTTCATCAATTATTAGTGGTTACATGTAAATTTTTTATTAGTTCAGTGTGGTTGGGATGGCCTCTTCGTCAATCCTTCACCGTTTGTTTGTGTCCAAACACCCAGGTGAGCTCAGACTGTTGCTCCAGACACTTGGACCGGCGGTTTCTGCATGATAAGCCGAACGAAGAGTGGATGAAGTCGGTCTTATAAACATCTGTTTTGATGCTTTCTCAGATGACCACTCTGGCCTTGAAGGTGTGCATTTTGTACTACGGGGGCACTCTGGTGTCTCGGGGCGCCGTCAGCAGTGGAGACCTGGTTTCATTCGTCCTCTACGAGCTACAGTTTGCTTCTGCTGTTGAGGTGAGCCACGAGCCGAGACCCTGAACAAAGTTTGTGTTTAAATCACTGCTCAGCTCTTCTCCTCCCCCAGGCTGTGATGCGTTACTACCCAGAGGTGAAGAAGGCCATTGGAGCCTCTGAGAAGATTTTTGAGTATCTCGACAGGAAACCCCAGATCCCCGCTTCAGGCACTTTGGCTCCTGAGAATCTCAAAGGATGCGTTCAGTTTAAAAATATTAGGTTCTGCTATTCTGGAAGGACTGATGAAAACAATCTGGTGCTTAAGGTGTGTGTGTCGTTCTCTGAGTAATCTATTACATCGATGGCTTGTTTTAAGGTGTGCATTCGTATCACCAGGATTTATCTCTGGAGGTGAAGCCAGGCCAAATCACTGCTCTTGTTGGGCTCAACAGTTCAGGGAAGACCACCTGCGTCAAACTGCTGGAGAGGTTCTACCAGCCACAAGCAGGGCAGATCCTCCTGGATGGAGAACCGCTGCTGCACTACAAAGACGAGTACCTCCGGAAAACGGTCAGTGGCTGAAAGGGATTTCATTTTTATTCAAATTAAGATGCATGAAAGGTGCTCCGTGGATGTTTTTATTCCTCAGTGTGGTCATTTGGACATAGCAAGCAGCATAAACCCTTGTGAATATTAATATTATTATATGATCCTTAAAAAACTGACTCTGGACCGAATCAGTCTATCAAAGATTTTTAATTAGAATTGAGCTCCTCATAATTAGGGATGGGGCCGATCCGATCCAGTATCGGTATCGGCATCCGATACCAGCATAAGTTACGTTACGTATCGGATTTTCCGATCCAACCTGCAGATATTTCCGATATTTGATGTATGTCGGAGAGCACGTATATTGCACCATGCTCTGTGACTTCTGTCTTAACATTGTGTGAGTTAAACCCAAAGAAGACACTCTGAGCCTTACAACAGGTATTACCCAAACTTTAATAGCACACAAGAGGCAGGTCTATATCACAGACGTCCTTCTTGCATTGAATTTATAAATGTAAATTCAATGCATAGTTTAAATCTGTATCTGTTGATCAAAGCCAACATGAATTACAACTCATAGTGCCACAATCAAAAACGAAACTAAAAAACGAGTGGACTGTGTTGATTTCCCATAATGCTTAGTAGTACACGTATTTTAGTGTTCCGGGCTGCACCATGTGTTAGAAGGACATCTGTGGTATAGACCTGCCTCTTGTGTGCTATTAAAGTTGGGGTAATACCTGTTGTGAGGCTCAGAGTGTCTTCTTTGGGTTTAACTCACACAATGTTAAGACAGAAGACACAGCGTGCAGTGTATTACACGTGCTCTCCATTCAAGAAATTCCGTATTACAGCCTCATATACCTGAACGGTATCGGATCGGGAATATATCGATATCGGTCGGTACCCAGATTTATGTATCGGATCGGAAGTAAGAAATGTGGATCGGTGCATCCCTACTCATAATAATCCTGGAACATGCTCGAAACTGTGCATGAGAAAACACAACAAAACTGGACTAAACCCATGATGTGATCATGATGAGCTGAGAACATCTGTCCAAGCTGACGTGAAGGATGTTGAAGTTAAACATAATTTACTAAACGTTTCCCTGCTTTGCTGCTAATCTGAGCATCTGTTTTTATTCCCTGGTGTTCCTTGTCCTGTTGTTATCCTGGTGGCCAGGATCAGCTGAGACCCTTAAACAACCACTAAAGTCTGCTTTTTTAACGTTTGTTGGCAGATTGCTGTGGTGAGCCAGGACTGTGTGCTGTTTGCTCGCTCTGTCCGTGAAAACATCAAGTACGGCTGCGAGGATGCTACGGACGAAGAGATGCACGAAGCTGCTAAGCAGGCCAGTGCGCACAAGTTCATCACCGGTCTGTCGAAAGGATACGACACAGGTTCGACCCAGAAGCTCCGCCGCCGTCAGAATAAATCACATTACTAATGCTGCCGGTGTTGTGAGCTGACTGTTCAAACTATACAGGCCCAACATGTCATAAACAAATGCATGTCGCCCGCTGCCGTTCCTGTCAGAGTCTCACACTAAGATCAGCTGATAGAAATAGGAGTTGAGCAGTTTGGTCAAATCTAGTAAAAAGACGTTAGCGTCGATGTGTAGTTGTGAGCTCTCACGTAGGCCTGTCGCGATAAACTATAAATCAATTAATCGCATGATAAATGAAAATTATTGACCTCATTTTCATTTATCGGCTTTATCGTTTCTTTGTGTCTCTCTCTTTCTACTGAAAACACTGGATGACAAAAGACTCAATTTCGGTATTCTTCACTGACCCCTCCCTTTCTCTTTAAAATCTGTTTTAACCGTTCAAAATCGTGTTTTTTGATCATTAAAAACAGCTAAGATGAGAAGCTAAGCTATAAGCTAACAGGCTGACCTCGGGGGAAAAAACCTCCGTCTTGTCAAAGCTCCAAAATTCACGGTTCATGTAAAAAGTTGTTTTTCTCTCTACTGATTAAAAAAAAAAGCTTTGTCCAACAAATGCTTTGCTAAAGAGCTCAAACCACACCGAGCGTCTGCCATTTTGAGAACCAAAAAAAAGATGGTGAGACAGCTCATGTCATTTAAAAGGGCCTCCCTCACATTTTTCTTAGAGAGACACGCTGCTCGCTCCCTCACTACTGTCATCTGGTGGTCAAAAAAGCTACTACAGGTAGTCCTCGACACGACGGTCTCGAGTTACGACATTTTGCGGTTACGACACATCTCCCATTAAATTATTATTTTTTTTTTATTGAAATTTTATTTTGAAAAGCCGAGTTACGCAGTTTCCGGTTTTACGGCGGTTTTACATCGTAAACGCAATAGAGAATACAGAGGAGGGACGGACGGCTTCACCACAGCATCCCAGTAGGAAATTAACTCTTTTTTTCCCCCTTCATTATGGCTCCCAAATGTATGTGTTTTTTGATAATTATGTAGGGTACTGTGTTATGATGGGCTAAGTGCTTGGTAAAATACAGTACTGTACGTATAAGGTGAAGTATCTACGTATGTTCCGACTTACGTCGAAATTCGGTTTACGACGCAGCGTAGGAACGGATCTCCGTCGTAAGTCGAGGACTACCTGTACACACAAAACAAATTAATCAACATTTCTTCTTAAATTCGACAATAATTACTAATTATTTTCACATTTCAAACAATATTATTGTTTATCGCAATAATTTCTGAAACAATCGCCCAGAAAAATTTGTTATCGTGACAGGCCTACTCTCATGTGATCTGTTAGCTTTTGAAGTATGTGATGAGGAGGAGTCTCAGCTACTACCACACCAAATTTCAACTTCATATTTGTAAGACTGGTTGCGTTATAGCCATGTTTGTGTTAGCCAAGTTGGATTAGCTGCGGCGGCCTAGTTTGAACTGGGTTGACTCCATAGATATAGTAAATGGTAAGTCCTCCTGTGTGCAGACGCTGGGGAAAAGGGAGGCCAAGTGTCTGGAGGTCAGAAGCAACGCATTGCCATTGCCAGAGCTTTAATCAGAAAACCTAAAATCCTGATCCTGGACAACGCCACCAGTGACTTGGACACAGAGAATGAATACCAGGTAGGAACTCACCCAGTCTCCTCGGGGATCTGTCTAATTTTTATAGCTGTTTTTCTTCATTTAACACTAAACGATGCTTTCACTTTTCAGATCCGTGAAGCTTTGACAAAACTAGCAGAGAGCTGTTCCGTGCTGATGATATCCAACAAGATGAGCGTTGTGGAGAAGGCCGAACACATTATCGTCCTCGCCAACGGGGCGGTAAAGGAGGAGGGCAGTCATGACAAACTGATGAAGACGGGTGCTTTTTATGCTGATATGGTAAAGAAGCAGGAAACGAGCTTTAATCGTTCAAAAGAGGAGAGCAATGACGAGCAGGGATGTGTCTGAACGGCAGGAAAACCACAACTTTTTAAAACTTCAGCTCTAAGCGCAAGCTAGACTTCTAAAAAAGTTAAATCTGGTCCTCTGGACATTCATAAAACAAAACAAAAAGAGGACCAGATTTAACTTTTTTTTTTAGATTTTTCTACCTGGATTATTGAGCATGCATCAGGGTATTTTGAATCAAGCTAGACTTGTTTTGTACAGAAACTTCTAATGAGACGTCGTTTTTACTGCAAGGTTTTGACCTATTATTATAGAGTTGCACCTTAAACTAAACTGCACCTTCACTGAATATTCTGAAAGATTTTGATTTGATGAGCAGTTCACAAATAAACACTGTCTTTACATTTTTTTTTTTGTAAATGTATTAATTTCAAAGTTAAAAGAACACAAAAATTACTATTTACAACACCACGTAATAAATAAATAAAATCAAACAGTATATGAAATGAAATAAAGGAAGCAGAAGAAGATAAAATCTTATTATGTCTGCCCCTTATTTAACAAAATTAATTCAAACAATTAATTCAAACACAGTAATCCACAAAAAAAACACTACACAGTAAGTAACTCATCATACTTTATACCATATATAACATTTTGATACCAACCAATTTATATATATTCTTCCAGAAACCTAATTTTAATCATTTTCTTAAACAAAGTAATTGATTTTGCAACTTTAATATCGTTTTCTAAACCATTCCACAGACTTATTCCATAAATCAAAGTAGACCTACTCTTTAAACTAGTTCTATGCTGTGGCATAACAAAAATATCTGTACCCTTAAGATTGTAAGTACTTTTCCTTTTTACAAAAAACGTTTGAATATTTGAAGGCAATTTGAAGTTTTGAGCTTTGTACAATATTATAAGAATATTATAGTCAACCAAATCATAAAATTTCAGTAATTTCAATTTGCAAAACAAAACATTTGATGGGTGGTAATAATGTTTTCTAGTGATAATCCTTATAGCTCTTCTCTGTAAAATAAAAATAGGTTTAGTTACAGATTTACATGCTGTACCCTAAACCTCAACACAATAAATTAAATGCGGGAATATTATTGTATTGTACAGCAAATACAATGCTTTATCGTTTAATAGATCTCTAACTCTATACAGCCCTGCAATAGACCTTGATATTTTAGTTTTTATACAATTTATGTTTTTTCCATGACAACATATCGTCAATAATTACACCCAAAAACTTCACCTCCCTTACCCTACATATCGTAGAACCATCAATCATAAAAGGAACATCAATAGTTATCTTTTTCTTACAAAAAATCATATAATTAGTTTTTTCCAGGTTCAATGATAACTTAATGATAACTTAATAACATTTATGGTGAATATCTGTCAAAATATCATTACGAGTAAAATAATTCATCCTACCATACCAATTTATTTATAGAGCACTTAAAACAGCAACAATGCCAACCAAAGTGCTGTACAATAGAAATACACAAGCACAGTGAACAGGAAAACATAAAATAAAAATATAGATACAAATAGCAACAGAAACTAACTAAAATGGCGGACACTGTATAGTACAGAGAGGATCAAAACAAATCACAAGGCAAGAGAATAAAAGTGTTTTTTCAAGCGAGACAGTGTGGGAGCCTGCCTGACACTCAGTGGCAACTCATTCCACAGTCTTGGACCTGCAACAGAGAAACGTTTGTTACATTCACAAACCATCATCGGTAATCGTTCATCAAAAGCTAGTTCAGCTTGTTCAGTAAATTAGGAATTAATTTAGTTTTTTGTATTTTTGTCTTTGTACATTTATAAATATGTTTTTACGTCACTGAAATGAATGTAGAACTTATCAAATTATTTATAAAGACAAACT
The DNA here is from genome assembly GCA_038048925.1 of Garcialebias charrua. Lineage (NCBI taxonomy): Eukaryota > Metazoa > Chordata > Actinopteri > Cyprinodontiformes > Rivulidae > Garcialebias > Garcialebias charrua. The sequence continues at coordinate 23,202 of JBBPBX010029015.1, read as the reverse complement.
TTGAAATTTACTGCAGTGTACTTTCTTCATTTATAGATTTTGATGTTTAGCTTTTTTAGCTTTTGGCTATTCTTCTGGTTTTAGCTTGTGTTTAGAGCTTTGACAGTCATAGTTTTTAGCTAGTGTTTTGGCATTCTTAGCTTTTAGCTACTTTAGCATTTAACTACTGTTTTGCTCATTTTAGCTTTTAGCTTTCTGCTTGTTTTAGCTAGTATCTAGTGTTTTGCCGTTTTTAGCTTTTCGCTAGAGTTTTCTTAAATTTAGATTTTAGCTACTGCTATTCCAAACTAACGTTAAGTTCAACTTTTGCTAACTTTGGCTTTAAGCTATTGTTTGGCTGACTTGGGCTTTTAGCTACTGTTTTGTTTAGCTTCTGGTCAGTTTAAATTTAACAGTTCAATTTGAGCTTCTTTATCAAACTTCAGCAGAGTTTTCAACTCGTTCAGTGTCATTCCTGCAGGAGTCACGTGCAGAATCCTAAGACTCTGCACAGAAAATCTGCATTTTGAGGCGATGGAAGAAAAATTTATACTGATTTAGATCCGGCTAGTCCGTTTTCCTACAACTGAAAGAAAAATCGTTACGATGGATGTTTCATTATTGTTTCAGATGTTCCTTGGATGTAAATTTAAATGACAAAAAGGTCTGTTTTGTTATTTAGAACTACCGGTAGGTGGATGTGCACTTTTATTTATATATTTTTTAATGGGTAACGTGTGAGCCTTAAAACTACGTTTGTTTAAATAATTTTAAATTAACACTAACAGCATCGTGCTCATCCCTGAGTCGGAAACTGCTCCTGAGGAAAGTTGATGTCTTTAGCCCCGTAACATCACACCAGACTAATGTTGGGCTAATATGCTAACACCGAGCTTCACCTCAAAAAGGGAAGAATAAAAAATACTAAAATTCATTCAAACTTTATTTATACAGGTTAATTCCATTGAGCCTCTGTGACTCAAGAGAGACCTGATAAAATAGCTACACGTGGTGTTAAATACAGAGGAGTGACCAAAACCAGCGCTAATATAAGAAATGGTTGAAAAGGAGGAGGCTGGATTTCCTTTCTTTTAATGTTTTAACAAAATTTTAGCTGCTTTTAAAAACGTGTTATTTTAATAAAAAATAACTTTTTAGCAACATAAAATATGAAAAAGAATAGTTAAAAAAAAACAGCAGTTTATGTTGTGTGTATTTCCATTTGTGATAAAGCATCACTGCTTTTGTTGCTCAAACAGGAAACGGAAAGAACTGGGTTTGAATTCCAGCCTGGCTTTAGGTAGCCTGGTTAGACCCTTGTCCTTCACTTCGCTTCGTACTAGTACGAAGCGAAGTGAAGGACAAGGGTCTGGCTTTAACCAGGCTAATTATTCTATGGAATGAAAGATATTTAAAAAACAAACATATTTACAAAAACTGCTACAGAAGGATATTTTAAGCTTTTTTCCTTTGACTGGAACATTAGGGCAAGTTCTTAACAAATCCAAAAACAGTAAGTACACTGAAACTACGGCTCAGTTTTGTTTTTTGTTTTGGTTAAGTTTAGAAATTGTGTAAATGTAACTATAGCTGAACATTTTAATAACATTGGGCCTTTTTTTGTATTTTGACTAAAGTATCTAAAGGAGAAAAACACATCTATAGAAATTGCATTTCCTTTTCCAAATATATCGTGAATGCATATGACTGAAATATTTTAGCTGAAAGCTGCTTTAAAAAGCTAGAGCTTAAATACACAAGTGGCTAAAATTTTGAAAGATGAAGCAAAACAAATATTAAATTAAGTTAAAAAATTTTTGTAAAAGGATCAGAAAAACCACTTAAGTTGTTTATGGCTTGGTGGGGGAACAGTGTGCTGGAACTACTCTGACTGATGAAGCCCTCTGGAGTGAGGGTGAAACGTTTCTACTAAAAAACTGTCCAGATGACCTGATTGAGAATTATCGGATCAGAAAAATATTAATTAGCAAAAAAGTAGTGTGAATAATAATAATAAATTCAATTTATACCGCACTTTTCATTAATAAAAATCTCAAAGTGCTACAACAATAAAACAAGTGATAAAATCAAGTAAAATCAATAATGATATCAACTAAGATTAAAGACAGAATCATGTGGAGGCAGAATAGGCCTGCTTAAAAAATAAAAAAATAAAACAAGTGATAAAATCAAGTAAAATCAATAATAATATCAACCAAGATCAAAGATAAAATCATGTGGAGGCAGAATAGGCTTGCTTAAAAAGAAAAGTCTTTAAGCCGTTTTTGAAGTCAACCAGTGACTGTGGAGCTCTCAGGTAGTCAGGGAGGGAGTTCCATAGGCGGGGGGCAGCCACACAGAATGCCCGGTCTCCCATGGTCCTTAATTAAAGGCACAAGCAGAAAAAAGCAAATACCAGTACCTAAATCGGCAAAATAGCAAAATGCTAGCAAAAAGCAGAATGCTTGCTAAGATCCAGATGAAAACCAATTTTTTTTTTTTACGGAAATAAAAACAAAAAAAAACAGACTAAAAGAAAAATATTGACAAGGGTAGTCTTTATTTGACAGACATCAATTGTAGCCAATCAAAACGCAGTATCCGCGTTGACGTCACTAGACATGTTCATCACTGTCACGTGACTGGTATTTATTCTGTGAAGCGGAAGTGGGGCGGTCGCCATTTCATTTCGGACTTTTATTTCGATCGTATGAAGTGACAGCGCGGAAGAAAAGAAAAAAAAAAAAAACTGGATACTAACGCTCAGCCCAATGGAAGCTGCATTCAATCCACACCACGACAGGTAATGTCGGAGGTAAATTTAAGCAAGGTAAAGGTATTTAATAGGTTTTTAATTTCCCCAACGTCGAATCTGATGTTATATCGGCAGTTACCGTAGAGAGCCAGCGGTTCTCTTGCAGGGTTAGCTAGCTGCCTAAATAACAGGGTATAAACTCTTTATCATTGCACAGCTCTGATTTATCACATTGTATGTATTGTTTAGCCTTTTTTTAGCCTTCAGCTGAACGCTAGCCGGTTGAGTTGATGCAGATGGAGGCATCAGCCCACCGGCTGTCTCAGCGGGCTGCACCCCGTTAGCTTCTTGTCTGTCGGGTCATTCATTGCTTAAAACAGCCTGGTAATGCCACCTCGACTAATAAAACTACAAATGATCATGTCTTAACCGTGCACACTTTTTAGGTTTTGTGCAAGTCGCTAGCTTTGACGGAACCGTTTTGTTTTGTAGAATTTCAGTCTGAAATGGGTGGATGTGTTAGCTTTAGCTTAGCCGCAGCTGAACCAACACAACAGCTTCACTGTGACAACAATGCCGGATTGTTGTTTTTTAGTGTTCCCGACGTTTTACAACGAATTGGTCTGATTTTTTTTATGAGTATATTGTTCATTTTTTGACGTTGTGAGTCGTGTGTGTTTACAAACAGCGGAGGCGGGGCGTTCAAACCACGCGATCTCCAGCTGCTGTGTTTAGATCCAGCAGGTCCAGGTGATCCCCTTCAGACCAGGACTTGGTCCAATTGCAGGTTTAGATCAGTAGGAGTCAATTTAAAAGTCTCTCTGGTCAGGATGGCCACAGTACTTTTTAAAGATAATATAATAAAACAGAATTTCAGGCGTCAGGATTAAGTAAATGACAGGTGTCACCATGGCAACACTGCAAAGGAAAACAATCAAAACGCACAAGTCTGTTGTGTTATCTGTCAAAACAAAACAAAGATTACACAATCCTACTACTAGAATTATTGCTGGTAAACTCATAACTGTTTTTCTTTTTTTTCTTTCTCAGACCTTTTTATTTATTTATTAATTTATTCATTTAGTGGACTGGCTTTTAGTTTTATTTATTAACCTTTAAAAAAAGCTACCGGTAAGTCTGGTCCTCTGGACATTCAAAAAATTAAACAAAACAAAGAAGAAGAAAAAACCTGTAGAAACGTTTCGTCTTTCGGCTGTCATCAGCCAACTGGTTGATCCACTGTGAGAGGGTGCTATTTATAAGACTGAGCTGAATACAGCATCTCAGACTGAGGAAGTCTTTCGGACGAAAGACGAAACGTTTTTACAGTTTTTTTTGCTTTTTATTGTTTAGTTTTTTGAATGTCCAGAGGACCAGACTTAGCTTTTTTAGATTTTTCTACCTGGATTATTGAGCATGCATCAGCATGCATTAACCTTTATTTAACCAGGCACATTTCATTAAGATCGTAGATCATTTTTGCCTTGGCCCTGAACAAAGTCTTAACGTTTTGGACTGTGGGAAGAAACCACAGGACTTGGAGCAAACACGAGAGGAACATTCAAACTCCATCCAGAAAGACCCCAGGTCCAAACTGAGGATTGAACCCAGGACCTTCTTGCTGTGAGGCAACAGTAAGCTGTCGTGCTGCACCGTGCAGCCCCACAGTTTCAGTTTGTGACCCCAAAAATAACCACAAAGACTTGTGACCCCCAATATTTTTGGTTGACTGCCCAAAGATACTAATAAATTGAATTAATAGGGATATCATGACAACACAAAACATTAAATTCATAATATACATGTTTTTTTTAAAACTTATGTTTAGATTTTTTTAATACAATGATAGTCTAAAATGCAAACAAAAATAATAAAAAAAGTTATCTGATTCATGGAGATCCTCCCAGCACCCTCAACTTGTTGTTTTGTGACCCACACTAGTCCCAACCTCATCTTTGGCAACTGCTGCTACTGTTGACAAATTTAAACTGATTTTATTTATTTATTTAATACAATTCAAAGTTAACATACACTTAATTTTAAAATATTAAACTATATATTTTTCACTGTATTTACTCTCCATTGACAAAAAGAATCGTTTTTTTCCCCCCACACTGGGTTGCTTTTATTAATCAGACCACATTTAGTGTGTGTGTGTGTGTGTGTGTGTGTGTGTGTGTGTGTGTGTGTGTGTGTGTGTGTGTGTGTGTGTGTGTGCGCGTGCATGCATGCTGTGAGCTGTGGGGTGAGGTTTATTACTTCTTAATCTGGTTTGTGCCCAGGGGGGAAATGAGATGGCTAAACCCCTGAAGAACCTGCAGTTTGGCATTCGGACATCTCGGAGGCTCGATGTGTTGATGTTTGATTTATTTATTTTTTACAGTAGATGTGTACAATAATATTAATCTCTCTGGAGAAAATATGCATTGTTCCTAATAAAACAGAAAATATATATATTTTTAATACTTTTTATTTCTTGCTTTTAGGACTGGTGTACCCGGTAGTTTTTTTTTTTTAGGTCTAAAGTCATTTTTGTGTGTTTTTTTAAACACTTTATTACCGTAATAAGGATAAACGGGCACTCAATGGTACGAGTTGGGTGAACTCTGCCTCTTCTGACGTCTTGAAGTGATCTTTACATTTTTCTAAACCGTAGCAGGACTGAAGCCTTTTAGGCTCTTTGCTCTCATATTTAACACTCTGAGTGTCCGTAGGGAAAGTTGTCCTGGCCTCTTGTCCCAGTAATGCTAACTGGGTGGAGGGAAGCTCTTCAAACATCTACAGGGCGTTCTTCAAGTACTTCACTGTAAACTTTTGTCCTGTTTTTGTGAGAACAAAAGTGGACCTTTTTATTTTAGTTTGATCTTCTTTAATATTATTGAGTTTAACGTTGTTTTTTTGACTTTGCTTCTCAGGTTTTGCTTGTTGTCAACCGTTATTTTTGTGCACTTAAAATAAATCTTAAATATGTATAACTAACAAACATAAAGGAAATGAATTCTCATTATAACCTTGTGTTCACTCACAAGCAGAATGTCTCCTCAGAAATGTGTAAAAGGATTTCCTAATTTAAACCATGTTTGTTTTGAACGTTGTTATATTGCTTTTTTGTTAGTTTTAGCTGATAAAAGTGCTTGAGCCTATGATAAATTCACTTATGTGTTTACTTTCATAAACTGCTTAAAATAGCTGCCTCCTGTATGTTTTGGAGACTTACTGTCTTTGGAGCTCTATCCTTCAAGTCTGTAATAAATACTGTAGATGTCTGCTTGTTGAGGTCATTTCCACTCGGTGGTGTTTCCCATGATGCTGCTAAAAGGAGCAGCTGATTGATGAAGTCTAGTTTCTGTTGACTGATGTCTGTGCTCATGTGGGTTATGAGGCTGAATTATGCAGAGTACATTTGGAAATCTTTATTTGTGTTGCAAGTTGCCTCTCTGTCATTTCTAGATAAAACAGAAATATTTTTTAATGTTTCTGTCTCTGTGTTCATCCTCCGGTCTTGCTGCCTCCCTGACTTCAGCACCCTGGTTGGGCTGTCCAGTGGAATGATGAGCCAGCACTCCAGCTCAGGCAAACGCATTCGCAAACCCTCCCTGTTGTACGAGGACTTTGAGAGCCCGTCCCTGCCGCACACCATGCCCCAGTCATCCCCTGCCCCTCCGCAGCCCCCGGTAAAGGATCCCATCCGTCCAGGCCGCATGACGAACCAGCTGCAGTACCTCCACAAGACCCTGACAACGTTTCTGTGGAAGCACCACTTCGCCTGGCCTTTCCACGAGCCTGTGGACGCCTACAGACTCAACCTACCCGTGAGTTCCTTATTTCTGCTTAAACTTTCTAAAGATTGTGGTTTTGGCACCAAGAAAAAATATGTTGATACTTGACCAAATGATTCCATCCAGAAATCCTAACTGAAATGAAATACTGTCGTCATTTTTTTTTAGGATTATTATAAAATTATCAAGCAACCAATGGATATGGGGACAATAAAGAAACGTTTGGAAAATAACTTTTACCAAAGTGCAAGCGAGTGCATACAGGACTTCAACACGATGTTTACTAACTGCTACATCTACAACAAGGTCGGTTAAAGTACAAAACCAAACTGTTCTTGTTCATCTTATTTTTCAGTTTTTTATTACAAAGGCACTGCTCTCGTGGTTCCTGCACAAAGTACTTAAAGCTCAAAACAAATATATACTTCTTTTGTCTCAGTGATGACATGCATAATTTTCTTTAAACTTCCCCTCGTTGCCACAGCGAGCCATCCTCCTCCATCTTAATCACACAATAACGATATGCATAATAATGATCTTTATTTATTTATTAACATAGGAGCCCACTTGTGATATTTGAAAACAAGAAAATGAACATAATTATTACAGCATCGTGCTTGAGGTATGATTTAATGACTCATTACATTTAGTGTAGCGCCATTGTAATTTAATCTTTACATTGTCTGGATGTGCCAATATTGTTTGCAGGGTTTAGTTTTGCACGTCGTTCCTTGAGTTCAGTTTTAGACCATGCTGTGCAACTTTGCTAAGGGTATCTGGAAGAAATCTGTTTTTAAATGTGTGAACTGTCAGAATGCTCTTTTTATACAGTAGATGCTAGTTTTAGCTTAAAAACGAGTCTTTTATCTGTGTCTGTGCGATCTTCTCTCTCCTGCAGCCTATGGATGACATCGTGTTGATGGCGCAGTCTTTAGAGAAGATCTTTCTCCAGAAAGTAGCTCAGATGCCTCAAGAGGAAGTCGAGCTTCCTCTACCAGCCCCTCGTAACAAAAACAGCCGGGGAAGATCTCACAAATCTCACAGTGAGTTTACTCACTTTGTATCATGTGTATCAGCTACATATGTTTACATTTGTATGATGTCTGTGCCATTTTCAGTCTCGTTTCAGTATTTAGTGTCAGGTTTTCTTTATAACTTGATTTGGCATCCCAGGTTCTACAGAACACCATGCGATTCGATCTTGTGTCATCTGTAGCTTTTTACAGTTGTGTCCACTCTGTGTTTAGCCTCGCGGGCTCAGCAGGTGCCAGCAGTGTCCCAGTCCGCCTACTCGCCTTCCTCTTCTGACACGGGTGATTCCATGCTGGCCAACTCTCCTCAGACTGTTCTGACCAAAAGCCTGCCTCCAGCCAACATCATGGGCCTGCCTCCGACACAGCCCACAACCAAGGTAGCTTCAAACACACAACACCCACCATAATTTACATGCAAATAATTTACATAGACAAGTGGTTGTTGCTGTAGAGCTATGAACAAAAAGTAGTTTATGCTTTGACCTAGTTCAGGACACATTAAATCTGTTCTAATTAAAATATTTTAGATCCAGAAAGATTAAAAATGTGAATTGTGGTATTTCTAATCTTGATTTCTTTACGTAGAAGAAAGGAGTGAAACGTAAGGCAGACACCACCACCCCCTCCACCATGGGCTTTTCTGTGGGCATGTCAGGAGTGACACACATGCCCCCCCACATGGTGGGCTTGGGGAAAGGAGGTCACGGCGGCCAAGTCCATGACACCTCCATGCACACTGTGTCTTCAGTGGGAGACATGGGCCTGGAGACTCCACCTGGGATGGGCCTGGTCCGAAGCTCCGGAGGTCCCGTCCTCCTCCAGCCCATGATGTCTGGCACGGGACGCAGGGTGGGCAGCGGACGCCCCATCAAACCCCCCAACAAGGACTTGCCAGATTCTGTTCAGCATCAGCCTTTAAAGAAAGGCAAACTCAGTTCACAGCTGAGGTACTGCAACGGGCTGCTGAAAGACATGCTGTCGAAGAAACACGCCGGCTACGCCTGGCCTTTCTATACGCCCGTGGATGCAGCCTCACTGGGACTGCACGACTACCATGACATCATCAAATGTCCCATGGACCTCGGCACCATTAAGGTACCGTTTACAAAACGCCACTAGTAAAAGCTTTAAGCCAGGGATGTAACGAGAGCTTGCAAGACTTGTGACTTTGTTAAATTATTACTAAACGTTTTCAAAGTGTTTGTGTGGGCGTAATTTAAACAAACGTGTCAGACCAGGACCAGCGGGTCTTATCACTCACTTCACTTCATACCTCGCTCTCCTGCAGCTGCTGAAACCCGGTGACAGGAAGTCCGTCGCTCGTTTGTATAAAACAACGGACTTAAAGCTGAGCTCGCAGCCACTTGTCAACTTTTGACGGGATAACAAGTTCAATGTCTCATTAATCTTTTCTCAACACAAACTGTTTAGTCACCGGGGGCAACTTTTATATCTGACAAAAACAGAAAGTTCGTTTTGTAACAGAAGATGTAAAAAAATATTTGTCACACAAGAAAGTTCTCCTTACACCCCTACTGTAAACATGTTTAAAATATTAAAGCTTGAAGTATCTAAAAAAAAAAAACAATGCCGGTTGTAAACTCTTTTTAAAACCTCCCTCAGAGAAAGATGGACTGTCGAGAGTACAGGGACGCTCAGCTGTTCGCCAGCGACGTCAGACTCATGTTCTCCAACTGCTACAAGTACAATCCACCGGATCACGATGTGGTCGCGATGGCACGGAAGCTGCAGGTGAGCGTCGCCTCCTAACTGTCGGGACCAAACGTCCTCACGTCCCGTCAGGATCCGTCTCCTGCTGCTTTCCTTCTTATTTGCTGTTTTTTTGCGCCCTAGGATGTTTTCGAGTTTCGTTTTGCCAAGATGCCAGACGAACCGCTAGTGGAGCACACAGCCATGTCCATAAGTGGACATCCAACATCCTCTTCCTCAGCTTCCTCCTCCTCCTCCTCTTCGTCTTCCTCCACCTCCGAGAGCGAGCCCAGCAGCGAGAGCGAGGAGAGCGAGAGCAGTCCCAGCTCCGACAGCGAGGAGGAACGAGCGCACCGCCTCGCCGAGTTGCAGGACCAAGTGTGCACGCAAGTAAGACCTCCAGCAGGACTCGTTTTTATTTCAAAAACAGCAAAAGATTTAATCATGAAATGTCTTTTCCCCCAGCTGCGGGCTGTGCACGAGCAGCTGGCTGCGCTCTCCCAAGGCCCCATCACCAAGCCGAAGAAGAAGAAGGAAAAAAAGGAGAAGAAGGAGAAGAAGAAAAAGAAGAGGGTGGAGAAGCGAAGTCGAGGCGTGAGGAGCAGAGCTGGCTCCGAGGAGTGGAAGATGCCAGGCAAGATGCTGAAGAGCAAGTCTGCCAGAGCAGGCGGCTCGCAGGCCAAGAGAGGACAAGTGAAGAAGAGCAACAAGACCAGCAAGTTAGTAGGAATGACAAAATTACCCACAATGCCACAGTACAATGTCAGACTTAAGGTCCCGGCAGAGCTCTGCGTAAGGCAGTACGCCGCTGTACGCCGTACGTACGCAGAGGCACAAGCGTAGCCCCGCAGGGCACGATCGCGCAAAGCTCAAATTTTACGACCGCTTACGCGAGGCGCGTTGTCTCACAATAAACTGCCCGACGCCGGACTGTTTTGTATGAGACACAAATGTATTAAATTCCCCTTCTTCATCCCTGATCTGGACTTTTCTTTAGTTTTTTTGCCAAAAGTCAAGTGATCGCATCGCTTCCTCCTCCGATGAGAAGGAAATGAATGAATTTGTCACGAGCAAATTAAACTCTGGTCCTACGTGGCTGCGCGAGGTTCTAAACATTTCCTGGAAGGCTGTGGGCTGCAGGACCAGCGCTCCCTGTTTTTATTTTTTTATTAACATATAAAGTTTTAGAACACCGTAGCGGCTGCAGCCTGACAGCTCGTGCCTTTTTCTTTTTTCCCCACCCGACCTGTCAATCAATGTAGTAGGCGTGTCAGCAAATGACCAATCAGCGACCTCAGTTTGTCTCGTAGGTAAACGCTCTGCGCGCAGCTGCTCAAATTACGACAAGAATTTGGAGCGAAAACGCGAGCATTTAACGCGAGAACGAACGCAGAGCTGTGCCTGTGAACGCGTTCGCACAGAACACGCGCGTAGAGCGGAGTACAGGCCGTACGCAGAGCTCTGCCGGGGCCTTAACTGTACATTCGTCTGATGGTGTAGATGAAAAACCAGTAAAACCAAATATTTTACCTCAAATAAATCAGCTGTTAACTGTTGACTTCCTGTTGATCCCCCCTCCCAGGACTGTAAAGAAGCCTTTCTATCCATCCCTGACTCCCTCCATGCTTCCTCACTACGACTCTGAAGAGGAAGAGGAGATCATACCCATGTCATACGACGAGAAGCGCCAGCTCAGCCTCGACATCAACAAGCTACCCGGCGAGAAACTGGGCCGCGTGGTCCACATCATCCAGTCGAGAGAGCCCTCGCTGAGGGACACCAACCCCGAGGAGATCGAGATCGACTTTGAAACGCTGAAGCCGTCCACGCTGAAGGAGCTGGAGCGCTACGTCATGACGTGTCTGAGGAAGAAGCCCCGCAAGCCTTACGGTGAGCAAGGTAGAAGAAACCCTTTAATAAATATATCTGCACATTGTTGTTCCATATTACGCTGAGTCTTTTTCAAGATTGATGTCATTTATCATCACAGGTAGTCCTCGGGTTACGACGGTCTCGAGTTACGACGTTTCGTGCTTACGTCACGCATCTCATAAAAAAAATATGTGAAAAATTTACTTTGAAAAGCCAAGTTCCGGTTGTACTTCCTGTTTGATGGTAGAAGCAGTAGCTTGACGGCAGAAAAGCAGCGGCAAAACACAGAGAGAGACCCGCTCTGGACAGAGGTTGACGGCGGTTTTACAGCAGAATACGGCAGATGGACCGAGCTGACGATGGTTTTACGTCGTAAACAAATAGGATGGACGAGATGGACGAGGTGCACGGAGGTGGACGGTGTCACCAGCTCCCAGTAGGAAATTAACTATTTTTTCCCTTTCATTATGGCTCTAAAACGTGTGTATTTTTTTGATAATTATGTAGGGTATTGTGTTATGCTAAGTGCTTGGTAGAGCTGGGCCATATCATATCGTTACCGGTTTTACCGGTATAAAAAGCTTGCCTGGGCAAAAAAGTTATATCATGATATGCAAATTTCATGACGTAATATGTCAGGGCGCCCCGCCCCCTTAACAACAGAGCGCTTCAAACGAACAAACTGAACTGCACCTCCGCTCCACCAGTCTGCGTGCAAGTAGCTAGCTAAAATGCTAAAAACAAACAACTCGCGTCTCATAGCTTCTCTCCCCCCTGCTCTTACTGCAGGAACAGAGGATCAAATGTCTCCCCCCCCCCCCCGCTCTGAGCAGCGGGTGCGCGCTGGTCTCCCTCTCTAAAAAAACTGTCGGTACAAACACGCGCGGCTCTCCACGGACCAAGAGGCAGGTGATAAAGACAGATCAGTCAGAAAAATGAATCATTCCTGCATGAATAGATGAAGCTGAAACACCACAAGCTTCAGGGTCAGCTGATCACAGCTTGAAGGGACGGTCTACCTCAATTCAGGGAGTTGGATTGTGGAATGTTCTGGAGAGTGATTTAGTTATGTTTTAGGAAACTACACCTGCACTTTGCATTTTTTTTTTTATACTTTGAGACTGAATACTTTACTAAATAAAGTAATTTCAGTAAAATTAACCCTTCTTTTTTTTTTAAATTTTATAATACTGCAAAGCAACATGTTAAATTAATTTTGTCAAATAAATAAATTTGATTTTGTTTTTTTTTTTTGGTTATATCACGAAATTTATCGTTATTGTGATAATGCTCTGAAATATCACAATATAATTTTTGAGCCATATCGCCCACCCCTATTGGTAACTGTACAGTTAAAACTTCCGGTGAGTGAATGCTGGCGCATCATGGCTGCCGCTGCTCGTACTTTTTTCTTGTTTTTGTTTTATTCTGTCCTTTCTGCTGTTTTTCATGGATCCTTGCCTGGGCATTTCTATATGTTTCTTGCTGTGAGGTGCCCTTGGGTGTCCTGAAAGGTACTTTTAAATAAAATGATTATTATTTAGTACTGTACATGTACAGTATATGGGGCGGCATATACTGTACGTATGTTCCGACTTGCATCGAAATTTGGTTTACGACGCGGCTTAGGAACGGAACCCCGTCGTAACTTGAGGACTAACTGTATATGGTGTGTGTGTGTGGGGTGGGGGGTGTGAAATATCAACACAGTGCATTGTGTGGACAGAATGTTTCTTAAGACAGAAAACAAATGAAACAATCACAGTTGGTAGATGAAAAAGACACAAACTGGGAGGCAGTTCAGTCATGTGACTTCATCTTTCCTCTGACACTGAACCAGTTTCTCAACGAGGATGCAGGGATGGAGGAGTCTGATGACCAAAGTGCTAATCTGACCTGTAATCTACAGGAATACAGAATCTCATTGTTGAGTCTTGTTGCTGGAAATTTAATAGTGTGAAAAGCTATTTTTTGCTTTTTTGGTTATATTTAGATTAGGACTGGACATTCTATCCTGATGTCATTGAGCACGATGTCTAAATGACAATTAACTGCTTGGACTGCAACAAATTATAGATTACATATTTAACATTTATACTTGCAGTATTCATGTTCTGCATGCTTACATATTTGTTTGATCCAGAAGACTCCCACTGCCCCCCCCCCCTCATGTGTATCTAAATTGTGATCAATATTTGAGAGAAAAAGGCAGATTATGTACATACATGTAGGAAAAATCTAGGATCTTTGACTTCAGCTCCTGAAAATCAGGAGCAAAAACTTGTTTATATTTTAGTTCAATATAAATGTTTTGAAACACCGTTTCACGAGCTACATGCCGCTCATCATGGTCGTCGTTCTGTTTGGCTCCGCAGCTGCAGGTAAAGGAGGTGTGGGCATGTCTAAAGAGGAGATGACTCTGGAGAAGAGGAGAGAGCTGGAGAGGAGGCTGCAGGACGTCAGCGGACAGCTCAACTCTGTCAAGAAACCTGCAAAACCTAAAGGTGAGCGCACGTCTTCTTCTCAGTTATAGGGCTGGGCGATATCTCGATATTTAAAAATATCAATATATATATTTTTTGCAATATAAATTTAGATTATTTCAATATAAACAATATAGATCTATTAGAAAATCCACAAGCTCTGCTGTCTTCTTTCTTCTCCAGCATGGCCCCCCTCCTCTCACTCACTGTAAACTCAGCCCCTACCTGTGCACTCCTCCCCTGCTAAAATAAAAACAAAAAAATAAAATAAATAAAAATGGATGGAGAGCGAGTCGCAGAACTGGCGAGCAGGAAGAAATAAAAAAGGCTGTTATTTGGAGATGGTTCGGATTTAATTTGTCAGATGTGCAGCAGAAAATAAGTCTCGACGAAAATGTTCGAACACAACAAACGTTTTTCACAGTTTAAAGCAGCGCCATGATGGAATATGAAGCGTGTTTTAAACTTGGTGCTGCAACTCCGGCTGTGAAGTTTCCTTTCCTGAGACAAACTACGGTACAAAACTCTCTTACCTGTGCTGTTCCTTATGAGAGCAATAAGAATCATCACAGGAAAGCATTACACTCAATTAAAATTCTTAAAGTTTTATGAACTGGTTGACTATGGAATTCTTCAGGTTATGTACAGAGCTCATACAAATTCTTGACCTCGAAATATCATACAAATTCTTTACCTCGAAATATTCAATCTTATTTTATTAAGAGAGTCAGTAATTCTAAATTAATAGGACTAGAAATGTTTGTGAAACCAACGAACAAATTCAAAGGAACGATGCACATCAGTTCGAGGAATAAAACTGTGGAATGTTTTGGATAATAATTGTAAAAAAGCTTCCTCAATGTTTTTGTTTAAGAAAATGGTAAAAAGTAGTTTATTGAAGAAATATGAAATTGTTTAGCATATTTTTATTGGATTGGTTGTTTTGGATTTTGTTTTGGTACGGAGTCGGTTTTGGCTTGTTATTTTATTTGAGGACTGATTATGTTTGAATGAATTTTATTTCATCTGTATTTTCTTTTTTGTTTAAAAAGGAGCAGATGTTATAAGATTTTTTTCTTCTTTCTGCTTACTTTCATTTTCTTTGTAAATTGTTCTTTTGTTTTGTTTTAAAAATTGTTCAGTTTTAACTGAAAATGAATTTTAAAAAAATTACAAAAAAGAGGTGACGTGAACAAAACAGCATCGTATCATATCACTAAAGATACAGTCCTTTGTGACTAACAAGATGGCTGTTAGACGCTAAGGACTGTATCTTTAGTGATATAAGACGCTATTTTATTAATGTGGTGCTACCTCCTCTCACTGTAAGACTTGAAAGTCTGGACAGTAGTTCTTCTTATGACCGTCTGCACAGCCAACTTCATACAGCCTCCCCCTTCTCCCTCACGTGCAGCCCCTCACTGCTGCAGTTCACACACGATTACTAACATAGTGAAGGCAGTGCAGCTGCAGAGGATTAGTATTTATTATATGTATAAAAAAAAAAAAGGGTCTAAAAACAAACTTTAATTATTATGAGATTTTTATTAATGAAAAGTGCGGTATAAATTGAATTTATTATTATTATTATTATAATGCAGGTAGTCCCCGAGTTACGACGCAGTTCCGTTCCTACGCCCGTTCATAACACAGAAATCGCCGTTAGTCGGAAAATGCGTCCAAACGGCACCTCATACGTACAGTACTGTATTTTTAACAAGTACTTAACACATTACCCTACATATTTATCAAAAAACACATACGTTTGGAGCCATAATGAAGGAAAAAAAGAGTTAATTTCTTACTGGGAGCTGGTCAATTTTTCCTCCATCTGTTAGCATGTTAGCTCGTGCACCTCCAAGCTCCTGCAGCTTCACGCGGTCCACAGCGAAAAAAAGCTCGTTGCTCAGCTGTAGCCTGTCTGCCTCATAAACCTCCGTTCAAAACAATAAGGTCTCCTGTATTTCCACGCGCGGTCCAGAGTTAGCATATTAGCCCCTCCTGACCGCCTCTGCTCCGGTCTGCCTGAGGTCTTCTGTAAGTTTCCAGAAGTTTTCAGCGCGTCAAGCTCCCCCCTCCATCCCTTCCCTCCTGTAAGTTTCCACTGAGCGCGCGTCAATCTCCCCACTCCCTCCCTCCTGTAAGTTTCGTTTCGGTACCGTATTTTCTGGTGTAAAGGCGCATAAACCACGTAACTTGAAACAATGCTTTTCAATGGGAGGGCGTTCGTAACCGCGAAACATCGTAACTCGAGACTGTCGTAAGTCGAGGACTACCTGTATATGTAAATAGTTTATTTTCTATACATTTATTTTGCACAGTTATAGCTGTTAATAAATGTGCCTGTGTGACAACTGGAACAAAGCTTTGACTCAGAAATATATTGTTGTTATTTTATGGCAATAAAAAATATTGAGATATATATCGTATATCGCCATTTTTCTTAAAATATCAAGATATTAATTTTGGTTCATATCGCCCAGCCCTACTCGGTTACACAACACAGAGTTCTCTGAACAAATCCTTCATGTTTTTCTTTATAGTCATTAGAAAATGTACTTTATGGGCTTTTCTAACTTTCTCAAGAGCAGCCAATAATGTGAACGTTAACGAAGCTGGTTTGTTGTCCCTGCTCAGTGGAGAAGCCCAGCGGCGAGGAGACGCACACCCAGCCGTCACGTCTCAGCGGCAGCAGCTCCAGCTCAGACTCGTCGTCCTCCTCTTCCTCCTCCTCTTCGTCAGACAGCAGCGACTCAGACTCCAGTTGAGGTCCTTCACTAAAGCCTACGAGACGAAGCACTCAGGGACCTGGGCGGGCCCAGATCTGGTCACACCCTGAAACGATTCGACTAAAACACTTGATGTGGAATTTGTTACAAGCGAGAGACTAAAAGACGTAAAACCCAAATTGTAAATACCTGTAAAAAAAAAATGTATGTTTCTTTTATAAAGAAGATTTTATGGTAATCCCTAAAGAGGGAGGAGTAGTGAAGTGGTTTAGAAAGGCAGGTCAGAATGAACAAACTGTTTCTTCGTCCACATTTCCTCACACACGACCACAGGCTGAACCAGAATTAGATTTTTAGATGAAGCTCCGGACCCTGCGCTCACGGGCCTGACAGCTGTTTGAGAAAAGTTTTTTGTGTTAGCGGAGCTCTAAGCTTCCTTCTCATGTTCAGAACATGATCAGCTGTTTGGCGATCGTCGTGTTCGCTCCTGAACTCAAAGCTGTTTGTGTTTCCACAGAATCCTGTACAGAAGTTCTCGTGCGTATAGAATAAGTTAAACTGTAACTGAAACCTTTAGGTTGCACATTCTTTTAGAATATACAGATTTAGTGGTTGCAATATATTCTAAGACCCATTTTAAAGACTGATTGTTGTTGACACTAATGAGAACTGAAAACTGTTTGTGTTTGAGAACCTCGACTTTCTGCAGACGGCCCTGATGCTGTGCCTCATCTGGAACAGATCTTCTTTTCTTCAGCACATCTGAAGCTTGAAAACTCTTGAAAAATTTAAGTTATTTTATTGTGAAACTTTCCCGGACGGCACTTATGAGAACCAATGAGGCAGGCAGAAACTAAACCTGCTAAAAGCAGGTTTTCCTGATGGGGTTGTGAAAGTTGAATAAGTCGAAGCTGCTGTTGAATGTTCAGAAAAGATGAAGAGATGCTTGTATATACAGTAAAACCTGCACTGTATTTGCTGTTGCACAAATCAATGTGTTTCTGCTGTTCATCTTTTTTTTTTTAAACGTCATTCCAGGTTTGTTTTTTTGTCTTCGTTGAAGCACTGCTGCCTCTGTTGAAGTTTCTTCCTCTTAGAGGAAAACATTTCTGTTTATCTGTATTGTAGAACTTTTGTGGATCTGATTGACATTTCTAATTTATATTAAAAACATTAATGTGTTGAGCCTGACTTGTGATTTGACAGACAGGAAGTAGTTTTGTTCTCATCTTGTGATCTTTGCCCAGTAGGTGGCAGCACTTCTCCATCAGTTTCACTCCACGGTGGACATCTGAGCTGTAATTTACCCCCAAAAAACAGATTATTTTCAAACATTTAATCCTCATATAGTTTTGTGAGGAAATAACAGACATGCATTTATTTTGGTTTATAATTTGTTATCTAAAAAAGAAATATAGATTATCTGCTCTTTCAAGGGTTTTTAATCCTCATATAGTTTTGTGAGGAAATAACAGACATGCATTTATTTTGGTTTATAATTTGTTATCTAAAAAAGAAATATAGATTATCTGCTCTTTCAAGGGTTTTTAATGACATATTTGTATCAATTGATTCTGGAAACTGTTTTACTTGTGCTTTTAGATTTAACAGCTGCTTTTGACACAGTCGACCATGATATTCTTATCTCCAGATTGGAGCAGTGGGTGGGCATCACTGGCTCAGCTCTGCAGTGGTTTAGGTCCTATCTTTCCGATAGAAGTTTCAGTGTGAAGATGGATAATTTTACCTCTGCTTCTGCTGGCTCCATCCTTGGTCCTCTCCTCTTTTAGCTTTATCTTCTGCCACATGGTTCTATTTTTAGAAAGCATGGTGTGCAATTTCATTTATATGCTGATGACTGTCAAGTCTACCTCCCTTTAAAACAAATTTGGCTCCACGCAGTCTCTTCTGGACTGTCTTGGTGACATTAGAGGGTGGATGGCACTTAATTTCCTCCATTTTAATGAAAAAAAAAAGACAGAGGTTATGGTCTTTAAATCTAGTGCTCCTAACAGACCCACCACCTTTGATCTTTCCTCTTTGGCCCCATATGAAAAATCGATTGTGACAAATCTAGGAGTGAAAATTGACCCCTGCCTGAAACTTGACTGTCATATCAACAGCATGGTCATCTTTCTTTCAACTGAGGCGCCTGTCAAAAATCAAGCCCCTCCTCTCTAGACACCACTTAGAGACAGTAGTCCATGCTTTTATTACTTCACATCTGGATTATTGTAACTCTTCTGATCGGAGTTAGCCAGGCCTCGCTCTCACGGTTGCAGCTGGTACAAAATGCTGCTGCACGATTTTTGACTGGTACAGGCAGACGTGAGCACATCACTCCAGTTTTAATGTCCCTTCATTGGCTCCTGTCCAGTTAATCCATTTTAAAGTTTTTTAAGTCTTTGAACGGTGTTATTCCCTCTTATCTGTCTGAACTGCTTCACCTTTATGTGACATCACGCGCGCTTATCCTCTGACCAGATGCTTTTAGCAGTCACAAAAACCTTTTATAAAACCAGAGGAGACAGAGCTTTTTCAGCTCTGGCTCCTAAATTGTGGAACGAGCTGCCACTGAAGGTCAGGCAGGCCCCATCAATATCTGTTTTTAAAACTCGTTTAAAAACACATATGTTTTCATTGGCTTTTAAACCAGAGTGAGTTCACATCTCTGTTTTAATGTTGTATTCTTTTACTTGTGATGTTCTGATTATTTATATGATCGTTTTTATTGTTTTGCGCTTGTTTTGTCTCTGTACAGCACTTCGGACGGCTGATGTTGTATTTTTAAGTGCTTTAGAAATAAATTGGTATGGTATACAGAGTAATGGTAAATTAACTGTATTTAGCACATATCCGAAGATATGCAAAGTACTTTACAACAATCTGTGGTGCCTTGTTTACCCATTCCTACAGCGCTGGAATCAAACCCCCAACACTCCCGTTGGAGGACAACTGATCTAAACTTAACCATAGTTGACCCCGATTATACAGGTATTTCATTTTAGGTTTAGGATCTTCTGAAATCTTTGTGGACTAGAATAAAAAAAGAATGTCAGAAAATTAATCACCAAAAGGAGAAAAAATGCTTTAAAAAAAATTTTGTAGACAAAAAATAAATAAAAGTGGAGTTTTATAATCAATAGCCCCAAAACCCTTTCAGGCTCGGTTCACTTTTAAAGGGTTGACCATTAATAATATTTTCAGCCGTTAACCGATTCTCCAACAACAGTTGCTGTCACAAAGTTAAAGAACAATTTGAGGATTACAATCAGCAATCTTTGAATTTGTGAAAAATAAACGGAACAAACGTGAGATATCATCTCAACACGGGTCGGGAGTAAAACATCTAGCACCATCATATTGAACACAGGGGCCCCACAAGGATGTGTGCTGAGCCCCCTTCTATTCACCCTGCTAACACACGACTGCACACCATCATACAGCTCCAACCACTTCATCAAGTTTGCGGACGACACAACAGTGGTAGGTCTCATCAGCAACAACAATGAGACGGACTACAGGAACGAGGTGAGCCGCCTGGCCTTGTGGTGCGGACACAACAATCTCACTCTCAACGTGGAGAAGACAAAGGAGATTGTTGTGGACTTCAGGAAGAGGGATGCACAACATGCCCCTCTGACCATCAACAGCACCACAGTGCCACAATAATTGATAATATTTTCACAAATATAACAAATGGGGATGTGATAGGTGGTATCTTAACGACCGACTTAAGTGATCATTTACCAAGAAAGTTCATACTCAATAATCCAGGTATCAAATCGGATAAATCTGATAAATCTGATAACCAGATTGAGATTTATCAGATGATCATTTACCAGTTTTCACAATCTATAAAAATGATCAAAGCATCACAAAAGCAGTCACAATGAAGAAAAAGATCATAAACACGTCAAAAAAAGTTTTGGAAAAATTGAAAGAGGATCTAGATAAACAAGACTGGAATGAAGTGTATGTTGATGATGTGAACAGATCATATGATGAGTTTATGAATATCCTGGAAGCTCTGTATGAAAAGAATTGTGTGCAAACAAATTACACAAAGAGAAATACGATTGATCAACCATGGATGACAAAAGGGTTGAGAAATGCTTGTAAAAAAAAGAATTATTTGTATTCATGTTTCTTGAAATTGCGAAGTCAGAGCGCTGAAGAAAAATATAAAAAGTATAAAAATAAATTAGTAGGGATTATAAGGAAACATAAGAAAGAATATTATAGTAAATTATTAGATAAAAGTAATGGTGATATGAAAGCAACATGGCGAGTAATGAATAGTGTCCTGAAGAATCATAAAGCAAAAACTGGTATTTCAAAATATTTTGTAAAAGACAACGATGAAATTCATGATGAAAATGAAATTGTAAATGGATTTAATCAATATTTTGTGAATGTTGGATCAAGCCTTGCAGCTAAGATACCAAAAGTAGATAAAAATGTGATCCACTCAATTACAGGTTGTGCAAATAGTATTTTTCTAAATGGAACTAACAAAGAGGAAATAATGAATGTAGTAAAACATCTTACAGACAAGAGATCAAAAGACTGGGTGGACATGGATATGATGTTTGTGAAGGACATAATGAGCCATGTTATTGAGCCGTTCACATACATATGTAATTTATCATTTTCAACAGGAATATTTCCAGATAATATGAAAGTAGCTAAGGTCGTTCCTCTTTTTAAAAATGGTGATAAATGTGTATTCAACAATTATAGACCTATATCCTTGTTACCACAGTTTTCAAAAATTCTTGAAAAACTATTTGTAAACAGACTAGACCAATTTATAGATAAACAAAATATTCTAAGCAACAGTCAGTATGGGTTTAGATAAAAAAACTCTACATCAATGGCTCTCATGGAATTAATGGAACAAATAACTACTGCTGTCGATCAAAAACAATATTGTATCAGTATTTTTGTTGATTTAAAAAAAGCATTCGATACTATTGATCACACCATTCTCCTAGAAAAACTGAACAAATATGGTATTAGAGGACCAGCATTACAGTGGGTATCTAGCTACTTAAAAGATAGGAAACAATTTGTACAAATAAATGATGTAAGATCTGACCTCTGTAATATCACATGTGGAGTTCCCCAAGGCTCTGTACTTGGACCAAAGCTTTTTATTTTATATGTGAATGACTTGGTAAATGTGTCAGGACTCCTTAAATGTGTACTTTTTGCTGATGATACCACTTTTTTCTGTTTAGGTGAAGATATAGAACAAATGTTGGAATTGATAAAGACAGAATTTGTCAAGATACAAACTTGGTTTAAAATAAATAAATTATCATTAAATCTAGAAAAAACTAATTACATGATATTCGGTAATAAAAAGAAAACTGTTGATGTTCCACTCAAAATTGAGGATGTTGAGATTTGTAGAGTGAGTGAGGTGAAGTTTTTGGGTGTTATCATTGATGACAAACTGACATGGAAACAACACATAAATTCTGTAAGAATAAAAATAGCTAAATCGATTGCAGTACTGTACAAAGTCAGAGACCTATTGAATGATAAAGCTCTGTATTTGTTGTATAACACAATCATTGTTCCACACTTAATCTATTGTATTGATGTTTGGGGGAATGCGTGTAAAACAATCACAAAGCCTATTTTTGTATTACAGAAAAGAGCTGTAAGAATTATCACTAGAAAACATTACCGTCATCCATCAAGTACATTATTTTATCAACTAAAGTTATTGAAGTTCCATGATTTGGTAGACTATAATATTTTATCAGTTATGTATAGGGCTCAAAATAATGCATTACCTTTAAATATCCAAATGCACTTTGTTAAAAGACAAAGTTGTTATAATCTTAAGGGGACAGAGATGTTTGTAAAACCACAATTCAGAACTAGTTTGAAGGGACGTTCTACCTCAATCCAGGGAATTAGATTATGGAATGGCTTGGAGAATGAAGTTAAAAATGCCAAGTCAATGTTTACATTTAAGAAAATGATCAAAACGAATTTGTTAAAAAATATATATGAAATAGCGTAATGTGTATTGTATTAGTTAGAAAATTAGAAAGAGTTAGTCATTTTGTACTGTTGGTTGAAGATTATTATTGTTTAATCTGATTGTTGGAAAAAGTTGGTTGAAGATTATTATTGTTTACATGGTTGATTATTGTTGTTTAATCTGATTGTTGGAAGTAAGGGGCAGATATAATAAGATTTATTCTTCTTTCTGCTACCTTTCATTTTTTTATATTTTGTACACTATCATTTATGAGATTGTCTTGTATTGTTTCTTTTGTAAAAAAAAAAAAATGAACAAATTTAATAAACATAAACATAAACAGTGGAGAGAGTAGACAGCACCAAGTTCCTGGGAGTGCACGTCTCAAAGGACCTGTCCTGGAGCAGGAACACTGCAGCACTGGCCAAGAAGGCTCACCAGCGTCTCTACTTTCTCCGCAAGCTGAAAAGGGCTGGAGCTTCAACCCCCATCATGAGCACCTTCTACAGAGGTGCCATAGAAAGTGTCCTGACCAGCTGCATCACTGTGTGGTTTGGTGCATGTACTGCATCCTGCCGCAAGAGCCTCCAGCGCATCGTGAGAGCAGCTGAGAAGATCGTCGGCACCTCCTTGCCCTCACTGCAGGACTTACACAGCAAACGCCTCACTCGGAAAGCCCTCTGCATGGCAGGTGATCCCACACACCCACTACACAGCCGCTTTAGACTGCTGCCATCAGGGAGGAGACTGAGGAGTCTCCAGGCTCGTACCAGCAGACTGAGAGACAGCTCTGTTCATCAGGCAGTCAGAATGCTAAACACTCTGCCTGCTCTGCCTCCCCTCCCATTTGAACTGCCTTA
>JBBPBX010029014.1:19748-36159 GCA_038048925.1 Garcialebias charrua | reverse complement strand
GCCTGATTTGATCCTGCTGTTTCTCATTTTCACACATCTTGTCACTTCACAGATCATTTTAGTTGAGATTAAATCATCAAGAGTGAGGCAGCAGCCAGGTGTGAGCAAAACTTGGTTAAACTTTCCTCTCCCTCCCGCTCCTTCTCCATTCTTTTACCCTCTTACTCACTTTTAACAAGCTCTTTATCTTCACGGTTTGCCACTATCACTGCTTCTCCTCCCCTGCTATTCTTCTCTCACGCACTATCTCTCTGTGTCCTTGACTGCTGGACGTCTCCTCCAAACAAACCGGGGATTCACATCTGAGCATTCCTGAAACAACTTTGGATTTGATTTTACAACCCAATTAAAGTTGAGCAGTAAATCTACAGGAGCAGAGGATTTTGTGTGTGTGTGTGTAGTCCATAGTGTTAGCGAAATATCACATGAACCAATGGGCAGATCAAAATGAAATTCCTTAAAGTATTTATTAGATGAGCACCTACAAGTTATGTGTTACAAACCCCCTTTTAAGCTGGGATGTGTCGTTTTGTCAATTTAAATAGAATGGGCATGTTAGTTAATTTGTGGTGTTTTTTCAGTTTCCAATTTCATATGTTGGTGCGTGACTTGTAAGCCTGTATAAAACTTCTCGTTCTCACAGCTTCCATTCAGAATTGAAAAAGACTTCTGGACAGAAGTCGAAACGTTTTCTGCAACAAATAAAGTCCAGTTGATCCTGTATTGAACGCCTTTTTTGATTTCATCATGTCCTGGACGACTGAGAATCTTCACCAGCACCTACAAGTTATCACTTTTTATTGCATACGGTGACAATAATTACCATGCACTGAGAGTACAAAACACAATAAACAAAAACAAGAAGATGGGAATAAGAAAAAAGTAAATGTGGCAGGTTTTTTTTTCTGTTAAATATTGAAAATAAATTTTACTTTTCTTCAGTTTTAACGACCATATTTTCTTGTGTATAAGTTGCTCCAGAGTATAAGTCACATCAGTCAAAAAAAAGCATCATGAAGAGGAAAAAAAACATGTAAGTAGCTTCAGCGTATACGTATTTTATTATGCATCACCGCTGACCCATCGCGTTTATTATGCATTTATTTAATGATCAAAACTGCTTTATTTCGCCTGGGTGGTGCAACACCATCCATTCATCGTGGCCAGAGCCGCTAGCTCTCCAGCGTTCCTCCGCCTGCACCAGCTGAGTGAAGCTAGTGCGCTCGGGAGGACTCGCTGTTGCAGTTCCCTCATCAGTTCCACCTGCTCTGCACCCTTCTTAAGCCCTGCTCATTTCTCACTCGGCCAGATTATTGAAACCTCTCAGCCAGTAGATGTCCAGCATACTGTATCCTTGCCTGGTTTTGACTCCTTGTCTGTACCATGAACTCTTCGCCTTGCCTGCACCTTTTTGGATCTGGATTCTGCTTTCTGACCACGGTAACGACTCTGCCTTTCTCCTCTCTGACTACGCTTCACGGATCACGTCTTGGCTCTGGTTTCTGCTCTCAGTTTACCTGTATTTGACCCCTGCTTTGGTTAACAGACCCCACTCTTGGATTATCC
This sequence comes from Garcialebias charrua, assembly GCA_038048925.1. Classification (NCBI taxonomy): domain Eukaryota; kingdom Metazoa; phylum Chordata; class Actinopteri; order Cyprinodontiformes; family Rivulidae; genus Garcialebias; species Garcialebias charrua. Next base: position 34,593 of record JBBPBX010029014.1, on the reverse strand, counting down.
TCACAGACCACGTACAACACCTGTCTGCTCCACTGTTGCTGCACACTCTCCACGAGTGACATCATCTCTACCAACTCAACAACAGTGTTTCACTCTGCAGACTGAGAAGGTTAGTGACAGCCACAGAGACTCACAAGCCGTGTTTCCATCAAGGTTTCTAGCTGCGCAATTTGAAATAGCGCAGCAGAAAAGCTTAATGGAAACGGCAAATTGCGAGGTTACTTCCTGAATTACGCTAAAAAGTTTTTACGCTCGCTTGAGGTGGTTTTTGGGATTTGAGATGCGCTAAACGACAAATGGAAACACATTTTCCGACTCATTTCTGACGTAGCGAAAATTCACGTCACGTGACGTTCAGCTGTTTCCGCTCCGGACAACATGTAACATCGCTAAAACTAGTTGGCATGACAGAATAAATACAACTCGCCCGATAGCAACACGTACCTGAAATATTCTCTCGATTTTGACGAGATGTGTGGCCGGGTTCTGTTTTCAACCGCTACTTCCTGTTTACTGTAGACATGCGCAGTGCTGACGTCTGACGTAATGACGCTGACGTCTGACGTAATGACGCTGACGTCTGACGTAATGACGCTGACGTCTGACGTAATGACGCTGACGTCTGACGTAATGACGCTGTGCGCGGCTTGGTAGAAGCGCTTCAAGCCAGCAGATGGAAACACTTCTGATCTGCATTAATTTGTATTTACATATTTGCGAGGTAGCTCAAAATACGAAATGAAAATGGATGGAAACACAGCTACAGAACCTCCCCAACCCAGACCTGTTCACTAACCTCTCTGTCTTAACCGATCAGACTCCCCCTTGGACCCTGACCTCCACCAGCAGCTGTTTTCAAATAAACTGTTCAAACCATTCCTGGTGTTTGGTGCTGTGTGCTGATCCTAAACCAAGTTCTTGTCAGCTTCATTCAAAATTGTGTTATAAAAATGAAAAATAAATGAATAAATAAAATGTATATAAGTCGCTTCGGCGTATAAGTAGCAGGACTGACAAATCTATGCAAAAAAACTGTGACTTATATGCTGGAAAGTATGGTACTTTTCTCTATGTAATATGTTTCCAAGTTCTGTTTGTGCACAACAATCTGTAAAATATAAACTGTCATATTAAAAGTATTAAAACCAGTACTTATGATAACAACAGACCACAAAAACAGCTGTAATTCAGCCATTTTTACAGACATTTATTCAAGTACAGTATTGTGAAATATACTGTAGTAGCTGAAATTCATTAACAACACATTCTGAAGACTAGCGGATCAACTTTGACTATGTTAGCCGAATATCTCATGAACCAGTGAACACATTTTAATTAAACTTTTAGAGATTTTGTAGACGTGGGGGGGGGCGGCTCCATGGATAATGGTGGGGGAAACACTGTAACTCCAAGTGCTAATAAATCTTACAAGACATCTTGTGTGGTTGCACATGCAAAGTTCAATCAAACCGGCCCCATTATTTCAAAATATCATATAAATTTAGTCTAAAATTCCGGCAAGAAAGGCAGCAGGACAATATGCGTTCCTTCAGCGACCGCTTTCATCTTTATCACTTCTTGAGCATCGCTGTCAAAACTTTGAACTCTTGTGAGCCTCAAAACAATATGGGAACAAAAAAGCAGGAGGTCCTCGAATGAGTGTTTACAAAGAAGAGACACTTCTGTGGGAGTCCTATCTTTGGATGGAATGCCATCACACACACTCCCACTGTAGCCGCTCTTCTTTTCTCACACTCGAACTCACAAACACAAAATGTGGCAGACCTGAGTGGATGTATGCTAAACCTGTCACTAAAACAGATACATTTGATTAATCTGAAAAGAAAAAAAAAATCTATGGCTGAATATTCTCCATTCCACTAGTGTCCCATAAATCTGCGAGTAGATTAAAATGTCGCACAAAGTAGTGGCTGAGCGCAGCGGCAGAGCTGTTTATCATGCGTCTCAGACAGTAATTGCATGTGCTAATCAATCAAAGGGATGTGCACCACTGTCAGTTTCCATTACAAAGACAACAGGCTGTCGAGCTACCAGGTGAAATATGTGCTAATGGCTTATCAATAACCGGCTGCGGATGCGAGTGTTATTTAAAAAACAATCTGCAGGCACAAGTTTTAGGCTTATTTACATTTTACTACATTGCATTTTGGTGGAAAAACAAAGGTAAAAATAGGATTTTTGTTACCACCTGCTGTTGAAGGCGTTAATGTTTCTGCCTGTCTTAGTGTGTTTGTGTGCATTTTTCTCAAGTGTAAACAAAGTGTCTCATAACTCTTTGTATGGACTTTATTGAAACATCTACAACTGATTAGCTTTTGGAGTTAGTCCATGGTAAAATGACCGCCACACCTAAGCAACACAAAAATGGTAGTCAGTTTTACACACATAGAGCTGAAATATGGTGTGGTAGTAGCTGAGACTCATACCTCCATATACTCTGAGACTGATTGTGCAAGATCTGTTTTTTGAACTTGCCTTTACCTAATCAACTTTGCCTATCTGTTAACAATCTCATGGACCACTTGATGAATTTTAATGAAACTGTCTGAAAGTAATAACTCATTACTCCTCCACAGCTCACCCACTTTAGCAAACACTAAATTTTCTATAACTCGGCCAATTTTTACAGATAGCAAACCAAAATTTGGTGTGGTAGTAGCTAAGTAGTCATCCTCACTGTGTTGGTCATATTGCTTTTGTTGTTATCCTCTATTGTTTTTTGTTTCTACATTCGGTTTCCTGTTATTTAATCTGTTGATATATGCTTGGTCTGTCTGTCCCTGTACAGCACTTTGGTGTGCACTGTCAGTTTAAAGTGCTTTATAAATAAAGTTGTATGGTATGGTATGGTATCCTCAACATACTTTCCCAAAACTAACAGATTCTTTCAGATATCACGTGAAATAGCCAGCGGCTTTGGATGTTATCAGCCCATTAAATGGTCTGTTATTAGTTGTTATCATCCCCATAATTAGCGTTCAGACTGTCCTGCCTACCTCCTAGTAGGTTTAAAGGTAAGTTATTATCATTATAATAATAATAGTTTATGTATTGTCATCAATGTATGTTCCCATACAATGGGAAAATTGGCTCTCTGCTATTAACCCATCCACCACCAGGTGGAGCGGTAGAAAGCCATGGAAATTGCCCGGGGAGCAACTGGGGATAAGGTGTCCTGCTCAGAGACACCATGAGATGCACAATGACCGGGGATCGAACCCAGGACCTTCGAGTCCCGAGTTGGCTGCCCTGCCCCTACACCATCTCGGTCCTCATATTATTATTATCGCTGATAATATGCAGCGTTGCACGGGGGTAAACAAAGAAGTTTTTTTTGTTTAGTTTTTCAGCTTACGTAATCCTTTCCCTAAACCTAACCTTACACCTGACCCAGAGGACCAACCCTAAACTTAACCCCCTTACCCTTGTGCCTAAACCTAACCAAGACCCTAAACCTAACCCCAGACCCTTTTCTCTGAACCTGACCACATGAACCTATTATCAGTGCTAACAAAGCTAACAACGTAGCCTATTATCATTGCTAACAACGCTAACAGCGTACCTTTAAACCCACTAGGAGGTACAAGAGGGACAGCCTGACCACTACATATGGGGATGATAACAACTAACAATGGCCATTTAATGGCTGATAACATTCGAAGCGGGTGTAGCTCATAATGTAATTTTCAAGATTTGGCTAAAATTGCTGTAACCCTATCACTTCCTACCTGAGAAGCAGCAGGTAATTAGTATGTTTTAAGGAACGCTAAACCGTTATTTAAACATTTTGGGCAAAGTTAGTTGCTAGTAAAGTTAAGAGCTGGTAGTGAAATGGAGGGTTCTCATTGTGCTGAATAAATACAGGTACCGTACTGTGATTTTGCTCGTTCCATCAGGCAGAGATGGGGACTCGAGTTTGGGACTCGGACTCGAGTCGCACTTAAGTCGCAAAAACAGAGACTTCAGACTCGACTCGGACTTGCATTCAAAAGGATTCAAAAGACTTCCAACTCGACTCGGACTTGCCATTTGAGACTCGTGAGCATCGAGAATTGTTCGGAACCGGGACTAACTGTCCGGTTTTCCCGAAATCGTTCAAAATATTAATTTGCGATTCCTATGTTCGATGCTAGTTAGCCGACCGGAAGTAGCCGCCACCGAAAACCAACGAAGAAGAATCCACCGGAAGTGTGCATCTGCTATCGATAGCGTACTAATTTAATAAAATGACCAGTCAGGTCAGTGTAGCACTTGCAATAATTTTCTATCATGCAAAGGAGGGTGGGGAAGTAAAATAGTGTCCCGTCTTTGACGCACTCCACCGGATTATTTTCGCTTCGTATCCGACCGGAAGTACAGAGTGGTCCGTCTGCAAAACGCTCCACCGAACTTTTCGCTAATCGCTACCTCTTCAGCTCCATCAGGTTGGTAAATAAATAAACTATAAACTAGTCTCATACCAAGATTAAGGCAGCTAATAAGTTATACTCCGCTTAAAGCGGTAAGTCAGCTCAAATACAAACACGATGCTAACGTTAGCTCGTTTTTTTTTTCTTAGACAAACGACCTGAAATGGCTTCACAGTGTTCACCAGTGACTGTCCAAGGTAAATACTGTACGTCAGTGTAACCGAGTGCCACAAAACAGTTACAGCATATGTTGTGAAAAGGTTGCATCCCTTTTCAGATGTGGATTCAATTCAACCATGGATTGCACTTACATTGCACTCAAATCCAACACTTATTAACATTCTTAATTCATTTAAAGTTCTCTGTGTCTTTTAAAATGTTTTAATGTCTCTAGTTTTCATTATTATATAATTTCTGTTTATGTTCTCTTTCATTCCATTATGAGTGAATGTCACAGTTTGAAGAATTATTGAATAGGTTAGTTAGGCAATAACAACAGAGCTAATAATTGTATACATTCTCAGTCTTAAAAATGATTTAATAATCTCTTTTTACTGATAATACTGATAAACCTGTTGTTTGTTTAGGAACTTCCTGCAGTCTGTCCAGAAAGTCTCCACTGGAGGAGCGTTTTGCTGAGGAAAGGGCACAACATAATTTCACAGCTCCATGTCCATGAAGAAACAAATGGAGAGAGGGCTGCAGATACCAGGACATCCCACCAGCTGTTCTGTCTGAAGATCCTGCTGCTGGTGGAACCAGGTTAGCCCATCAGTGGGAGCTCAGTAACATGACTGCAGCATCAGACACTGGACAATATTATTTGTACTGTATAATAATAATAATACTGTATATGTTTGTGAGTCCTCCATGTTGGCTCTCTGCCCTGTGAGAAATTCATAGTACCGGTAAATGTAACAAAAAGGAAAAAGTTCAAGGAAAAAGTTCATAGCATTAAATTCAAACAGAAGTTCAAATTATTTCATCCTGAAATAACTCTGGCTAACTACTGTAGCTTTTTTATAACATGGAGTTAAACTCAAAGCAGTCTCCTCAGATAAATAGTGTTACCATTATTTTTATATTAAAGTTTCTGTTAACTTATTATTTTTATATTTGATTGTTTCTGTTCAGTGCCCTGAGACAACTTGTGACTTGGAGCTATACAGTATAAATAAACTGAACTGAATTGAATTGAGGAGAGACATTTAATGTAATGTTTTGGCCTCTACATTCAGATAAAAATAAGCTGTAACGTGTAGTCACTGCCTAAAAGGTTGTTAGCAGCTGCTACAAACAAGCTTAGCGTCAGTGTGTTAATCTAATGTTAACCTGGATATTTTTAAAAGGAGAGACATTTAAAGGTTCAGTCTGCAGTTTCTGTAGAACATCAGCACTTAGAAAAAATTTCAACAAGCAAAGCATTCTGATCCCTCCCCCTCAGAGCCATATATGGCTCTGCCCCCTTGTGGTCTGTTGAAATTTGAATTCAAGCTCTGTTTTTATTGGCTGATTCAAATTCAAGCTCGGTTTTTATTGGCTGGTTACAAACTTTGTTTTTATTGGCTGGAAAATGGCGGGTCACTTTTTCTTTTTAGAAATGCTTATTTACCACCTGGAGAAGCAAGGGGACAATATTTTTTTTTAGTTTTTTCAGAGATTACCTCTCTAACATCAATCTAGTGACAGAGTGAAGAAATATGTTAAAATATATATTGTTTGAAAAGTTACAGACTACATTACAATCTTACATACCCCAGCTTTAATGTCCATTGTTTGCGAATGAATAGCATACATTCATTCACGGTGTCACTCAAATATTAGGGACTTGACTTGGACTTGACTTGGACTTGACCTGGACGTGAGATCAGAGACTTGAGACTTGACTTGGACTTGAGATCAGAGACTTGAGACTTGACTTGGACTTGCAAAAAATGACTTGTGAGCATCTCTGCCATCGGGCGACCTGTCCCCCCAGAAAGGAGACACAACATTCAGAAATGTGCTTTTGTGTTCATACTGGAACACCAAAATGCAAACACTCTTTCAGGCTGTTATACTACTACATGATAAACACTGTACAAAACCTGGATGTCAAAGCCACTTTGGCCTCTGGTGACACGTTAGACCCAAAAAGTTCCAAACTTCTGCAGTGGCCTCACAAAGGCAGCATTATACTGTAGTGATATATGGTTGAAACTGCTTTACATTGATGACTCCCAGCTCCTATTAACTCCGTGGAACGCCCACAGTAAAGTTGGACGCATTACACACAGACTAATCACAATCCAGCTCGACTTTTAATGCCAAAAAGCTGCCACGGCTCTGACAAACACGGGACACGGCCTTGAAAAGTCTGCATGACGAATCGCAGTTGCTTTGTTTGGGAAGAACCGAAAGAAAAATTAGAAATGACGATTAGCCAAATAAAACGAACATGGTCTACCATTCATCATGGTTTTAGCGCTGCTGCTGAAAATGACCTCAAATGCTAAATGATGTGTCTCAGAGTGTACTGTAGGTGTTGCGTGTGCGGAAAGGAATTCCCACCAAGGTCCGTTGTTTGCGCTCATTTGGCCGTGCTTCCCAGGGCTTTTACTACATGCCCAGACTGACAGAATGTCCCAAGTCACACTCTGGATAAGTCGGAGAAAGAGTGAAGAGGATGATAGGACCAGGGTCAGAAGGCAAGAGGGGCCAAAGACTCATGATTACACAGGTATCCTAACAATGTTCAACAATGTCTATAAAGGAGACAAAGCCACAGCCAAAAGAAAACAGTGGAAACCAGGCCACCTTGTTGGTACAAATTAGGTGATGGATGTGGGTCTAGTGTGTTTATTCTCGGAAACTCTCATGCATCACTTTTACTTCCTTGGATTCTTATGAATTACAAGTCAAAGGCCAATTTGTCTGCCTTGCTAATCCAGTGCAGTCAAATAGCAGTGAGAACTCCATCTATCTCCCGTTTGATTTGTTTTTTCAGCTGCGGCTGCAGAAACTTTGTGCAAAGTAAACTTCAGGTTGAGAAGAATGCCACCTGTGAGAGTGTGACTGTTCACAATGAACGGTGGCATTTTGAGAAGGTTACAGTCAACTGAACCACAGCTGTGAACATGAAAACAGGCAAGAGATTCATTCATTCATTCATTCAATTCATTCATTCAACCTTTATTTATACAGGCTAGCCTCGTTGAGTCACGGGGACTCATTTACAAGATGAACAGAATTCAAAAGGTTTATTCAGCACTTCTTTTAGGCTTTGCATCATAGATGGGATTTAGTTTAGTCAGTGTTAAATGTTGTTCAGCTGTTTTCTGTGTATCACCAGGTTTTCCTCATAAGCATGGCATTAATTGCTATAACTGACTTATTTTTAAGCAGGAAGAACTTTTCAACAAGGGAACATGAAGTACGTTAAAAATTGTAAAAAACAAAACAAAAAAAGTCTAAATAAATTCATATTGTTAATTTAACTTAGTAAATTTGCTCAAATACAGCCAAGCAGTGTTGAAAAGCAACAAAAAAAGCATAATAATAAAAACTAATAGCCCCCAAACTGTGTTATTTTAAATGTGTTTTTGTGTAGATGGCCAGAATGCGACCTTATGAAAATGCCATCATCATAGCGCCACCTCGTATCTATAACAACCAGAGCATCTTCTTGTGCTTGCATTTCTCACCCACAGTGCAAGCTTTATGTGGATACACCACACATTGTTTCCTGTTTGGCGTATTTCTGTAACAGCACCATGGCATCACATGCAGGGCTAGCACTTCAACATTTTGGGTAGTTTTTGAAGTTTCCTTATGGATGAAGATGTTTTTAGAAATTGTGCCATTAAAAAAAGATTATCCATTATACTTGTATTTACCCATTTCTTCCTTTTCTAGTCGCCGGTGTGTCATTGGTGCCCATATCCAGTATTCACTGTGTGAGAGGTGGGAAAGCCAGCCACTAGGGAGCACAAGCCAGTGTATCTCTTGTGCCGGTCCCAAGCCCGGGTAAATGGTGAGGGTTGTGTCAGGAATGGCATCCGATGTAAAACACTTGCCAAAACCATAATGCGAGTTCATCAAAGTGAAACCATACCGGATCGGTCGAGGCCCGGGTTAACAACGTCCGCCACCGGTGCTGTTGACAAACAGGGTGCCGGCGGAAATTGTACTACTGTTAGTCGAAGACCCCGAGGAGGGAAACGTGTCAGGAGACAGAGGGAGAGGAGGAAAGTGAAGAATGTAGGACTGAGGGTTGCAACTCTAAATGTGGGGACAATGACAGGCAAAGGTAGAGAGCTGGCTGACATGATGCAGAGAAGAAAGGTAGATGTTTTATGTGTCCAAGAGACCAAGTGGAAGGGCAGCAAGGCTCGCAGTATTGGAGCAGGGTTCAAACTGTTTTACCATGGTGTGGATAGAAAGAGAAATGGAGTAGGGGTGGTCCTGAAGGAGGAGTTGGCAAAGAATGTAGTAGAGGTGAAGAGAGTGTCAGATAGGGTGATGTGTCTGAAGGTAGAAGTAGAAGGTCTGATGCTAAACATAGTCAGTGGTTATGCTCCACAGGTTGGATGTGATGGGGAGGAGAAAGATACATTTTGGAAAGATTTGGATGAAGTGATAGAGAGTATTCCCAGGGAGGAAAGAGTGGTGATTGGAGCAGACCTGAATGGACATGTTGGTGAAGGAAACAGAGGGGATGAGGAAGTGATGGGTAGGTTTGGTGTCAAGGAAAGAAACCAGGAAGGACAGATGGTGGTGGATTTTGCCAAGAGAATGGAAATGGCTATAGTCAATACCTATTTCCAAAAGAGGAAGGAACATAGTCACATTAAGTTTCTGTTTAAAACCTGCTTCTTCCATCTTCGAAACATCTCCAGACTTCGCCCATCCCTAACTTTTTCCGATGCTGAGAAGCTCGTCCATGCTTTTGTCTCCTCCAGGCTCGACTACTGCAACTCCCTGTTTATTGGAATCCCTGGCAAAAACCTTCAGAAACTTCAATATATTCAAAACAGTGCTGCAAGGATCTTGTTGAGAGTTCGTAAATTTGAACATATTACGCCCATTCTCCATAACCTTCATTGGCTTCCTGTCGCCTACAGAATTTAGTACAAAACTGCTCTCATTACACATCAATGTGTTTTTCGAGATTTTCATTAATGAAAAGTGCGTTATAAATTGAATTCATTATTATTATTTACTATTATTATCAATGCTTACATGGAGCTTCACCAGATTATCTGAAGGATATTCTTATTCCATACTCATCCACCCGGTCGCTGCGGTCACAGAACAGTAATCTCCTTCACATTCCGAGAACCAAATTAAGGACCATGGGAGACCGGGCTTTCAGTGTGGCTGCCCCCCGCCTGTGGAACTCTCTTCCTGACTGTCTGAGAGCCCCACAGTCTGTGGTTGACTTTAAGAGCGGCTTGAAGACCTTTCTTTTCAACCGAGCATACTCTACCTCCTCATGATTCTACTTTTGATCTTAGTTGATACTGTTATTGATTTTACTTGTTTTATTACTTGTTTTATTGACATTTAATTCTGTTGCACTTGTAGCACTTTGAGATTTTCATTAATGAAAAGTGCGTTATAAATTGAATTCATTATTATTATTATTATTATTATTATTATTATTATTATTATTATTATTATTATTATTATTATTATTATTATTATTATTATATAGAGTGACCTATAAGAGTGGAGGAAGGAGTACACAGGTCGACTACATTCTGTGTAGAAGAGGAAACCTGAGGGAGATTGGAGACTGTAAGGTTGTGGCAGGGGAGAGCGTGGCCAGACAGCATCGGATGGTTGTGTGTAGAATGACTGTTGTTGCGAAGAAGAGAAAAATCAGAGAAGAAGACCAAATGGTGGAAGCTAAAGAAGGAAGAATGTTGTGAGAAATTCAGAGACGAGCTGTTAAAGGCTCTGGGTGGTAAGAAAGAGCTTCCAAGTGACTGGGCTACTACAGCAACAGTAATTAGAGAGACAGGTAGGAAGGTACTTGGTGTGTCATCTGGACAGAGAATGGAAGATAAGGAAACCTGGTGGTGGAATAGTGAAGTGCAGGACGCCATTCAAAGAAAGAGATTAGCCAAGAAGAAATATGACAGTGAGAGGACTGAAGAGAGGAGACAGGAATATAAGGAGATGGGACATAGAGCAAAGAGGGAAGTAGCTAAGGCAAAGCAGAGGGCGTACAATGAGTTATATGGGAGACTGGACACTAAAGAGGGCGAGAAGGACTTGTACCGATTGGCAAGACAGAGGGATCAGGCTGGAAAGGATGTGCAGCAGGTTAGGCTTATTAAAGATGGGAATGGGAATGTTCTAACAAGTGAGGAGAGTGTGATGGGAAGATGGAAGGATTACTTTGAGGAGCTAATGAATGAAGAGAATGAAAGAGAAAGAAGAGTGGAGGTCATAGAAACTGTGGACCAGGAAGTGGGAAAGATTAGTGAGGGTGAAGTCCGGAAAGCTTTGAAAAGAATGAAGAAGGGGAAGGCAGTAGGACCTGATGACATACCAGTGGAGGTTTGGAAATGTCTTGGAGAGGTGGCAGTGAGGTTTTTGACTCAAATATTTAATGGAATATTTGAGGGTGAGAAAATGCCTGAAGAATGGAGAAGAAGTGTGCTGGTTCCCATTTTTAAGAACAAGGGTGATGTACAGAGTTGTAGCAACTACAGGGGAATTAAGTTGATGAGCCACACGATGAAGATCTGGGAGAGAGTTGTGGAAGGAAGGCTTAGACAAGAGGTGACTATCTGTGAGCAGCAGTATGGTTTCATGCCAAGAAAGAGCACCACAGATGCATCTTTGCTTTGAGGATGTTGATAGAGAAGTACAGAGAGGGTCAGAAAGAACTCCATTGTGTGTTTGTGGATTTAGAAAAAGCATATGACAGGGTGCCAAGAGAGGAGGTGTGGTATTGCATGAGGAAATCTGGAGTGGCAGAAAAGTATGTTAGACTGGTACAGGACATGTATGAAGACAGCAGGACAGTGGTGAGATGTGCTGTAGGAGTGACAGATAGCTTCAAGGTGGAGGTGGGATTGCATCAAGGATCGGCTCTGAGCCCCTTCTTGTTTGCTCTGGTGATGGACCCAGGCCCGGCGGCATGGGCGGGCATTGAGGTGCATTGCCCCCCCGCAGAGTCAGCTGTGCCCCCCCTGACAGACTGGACGACGTGAAGTTTTTTGTTTGTTTGTTTTTAATCTCCGAGTGTGCATTCTTCTGTTTTTCCTATCTTTGTTTGTCCGTCATACAATTCAACCAATCAATGAAGCCGAGGCAACATTCTAGCCAACTACAGTTCGAGGGGGGCGGGTGCAAACTAGCAGTTTCAAACAGAAACACACGCTCACCACTGTCCGTGTATCTAACTTTTTCCCAACAAAACAAGAGGACTGAGAGCAGACAGGAAGCGGCACCATCCATTTCAGTGGGAAACGTAAGCACTGAAGTCAACTGACTTAAAAAAAAAAAAAGCTAGAAATTAGAAAGATTTTGAGCTAACCAGCAACATTGGAAGAGTTGCAAATAAAAAGACCAGAAAGAACTTATAAAGGTAAGAACCACTGTGCTTTCTGTGACATGAGTACGGTAGTCCAATATAAACTTATGGCTGTGCAGATAAGTATTTTGTTTATTTGATATACTGTCTGCAGCATAACATTAATCTTGCATAATTGTGGTGTGCTGTGGTGGAGAAAGTACTCAAACACTGTACTTAAGTAAAAGTACAAATAAACAGACAAAATGTACTCTAGTAAAAGTAGAAGTACCATATTAATGTTTTTACTTAAGTAAAAGTAAATAAGTACTTGCTTTTAAAAATACTTAAAGTATTAAAGTAAAATCACTTGCTGAAAGTATTAACTAGTGCAATGGCCTACAATATCAAATGTGCCTACTGTATGTATATGTTCTGTAATACATTAATAGTGTTGAGCCATTTTAATGAACAATACTGCAAATAATACATGTTTTTATTGTGTTTACTCTGTGACACAGTTCACACTTACCATACCATACCATACCATTTTATTTATAAAGCACTTTAAACAGGAACAAGTCCACACAAAGTGCTGGACAAACAAACACGCAACAGGCAACACAGACAATGAAGTACAACACGAAAAACATAAAAAACATTGCAGATCATAAATAAAACGATCCAATACAAATCAGCTGGCATTGAAAGCAATGGAGTAGTAGTGAGTTTTTAACTTGGACTTGGACTTGTGATTCTGTGTGTCAGAATTTCAGGGATGACATGCAGAGTTAAATGTCATTAAGCAAAATAAGAATAATAAGGAATGAATATACCTTTGAAAGTTTTTATTTAACACAAAGTAAAACCAATGTGTCATTTTAACTGCAGTAAACACATTTGAGTAAAAGTTGTCTGTTTGAAAAAAGGAGCATTAGACCTAACAAAGGAATGGTCGAGTTCCAGGAGTGGTCACAGAGCCGTTGTTCAACTTGAAGCAAATAAAATGTTGAAAAAAATATGCCCCCTTGAAAAAATAGAATGCCCCCCCATTGAATTGTTTCTGCAGCCGGGTCTGGATGGACCGACTAACAGATGAGGTCAGGCAGGAATCCCCAGGGACTATGATGTTTGCAGATGACATTGTGATCTGTGGTGAGAACAGGGAACAGGTGGAAGAGAACTTGGAGAGGTGGAGGTATGCACTTGAAAGAAGAGGAATGAAAGTCAGCTGTAGTAAGACAGAGTACATGTGTGTGAATGAGAGGGAGGCCAGTGGAACAGTGAGGCTACAAGGAGCAGAGGTCACAAAGGTGCAGGACTTCAAGTACTTGGGGTCCACTGTCCAGGAAAATGGAGAATGTGGTAAAGAGGTGAAAAAGAGAGTCCAGGCAGGATGGAGCGGATGGAGAAAAGTATCAGGAGTGATTTGTGACAAAAAGGTGTCAGCAAAGGTCAAAGGAAAAGTTTACAAGACAGTGGTGAGACCAGCTATGTTGTATGGTCTGGAGACAGTGTCATTGACAAAAAGACAGGAGAAAGAACTGGAAGTAGCAGAAATGAAGATGCTGAGGTTCTCCTTACGCCAAAAATACACTACACGCGTTGCAGCTCCGCCCCGCTCCGGTCCGACCTCCGCAGCAAATACGCACCCATTATAATCAATGACAGAATTTACACTGGCTCCGCACGGCGGCAGCGAGCAGCGGAGAGCGGACGGCAGTCCGTCAAAATTAGAAATTTTTCTATTTCTGCCGGATGACGGAGCTGTGCCGTAGTCAACTTTTGAAGATTACGTCGCACCAACAGGAAAAGGAACGAGCACAACTTCCGTAACGCAATACAAGAAATAAATAAATAAATAAAGTATTTTATTCTAGGGATGGGGCAGATCCGATCCAGTATCGGTATCGGTATCCGATACCAGCATTATTTAAGTATCGGGTATCGGATCAAACCTGCCGATACTTTTCCGATCCAGCTTCAAAGAGCACTTGTGTTCAATCACAATCTGTGACTGCCCTTTTTAACATTGTGTGAGATAAACCCAATGAAGACACTCTTAAGCCTTACAATAAGGGGGTTCCCTATTGTAAGGCTTAAGAGTGTCTTCATTGGGTTTATCTCACACAATGTTAAAATGAATAGTTTGGGTGCAAAAGTTTCATTATACAGAGTCAAATACCTGAACAGTATCGGATCGGGAAAGTATCGGTATCGGTCGATACTGAGTTAATAAGTATCAGTATCGTATCGGAAGTGAGAAATGTGGATCGGTGCATCCCTATTTTATTCTGAAATGTAATACATCACTTCCTGTTGCTCAAACCATGTCCTGTCGCTCATTTACGAGAGAATATCAAGGCAGCAGTATCTACAGTTGTTCTCCTTCCACCGAATGAATTGTTTTGTTCTGACTTACTTATTTATCACTTGATTTATCGCGCGATCTCGCAATTCCCGCGCATGCGTCTCGGAGCGGCGCATCCATGCGGACCTGAGCTGAGCGGAGGAAGTGGAAATTGGACTCGCTCAGCTGTGACCTGCGGAGCGGGGCGGAGCCGCGTGTAGTGTATTTTTGGCGTTAGGAGTGACAAGGATGGATAAGATTAGGAATGAGATCATCAGAGGTACAGCACATGTTGAACAACTGGGAGATAAAGTTAGGGAGGCCAGACTGAGATGGTTTGGACATGTCCAGAGGAGGGACAGTGGGTATATTGGTAGAAGGATGTTAGAAATGCAGCTGCCAGGAAAAAGACACAGAGGAGGCCAAAGAGGAGATATATGGATGCAGTTAGAGAGGACATGAAGGTAGTTGGAGTGAGGACAGAGGATGCAGAGGACAGAGTGAGGTGGAGGAGGATGACTCGCTGTGGTGACCCCTGAAAAGGGAAAAGCCGAAAGA
>JBBPBX010029014.1:0-16527 GCA_038048925.1 Garcialebias charrua | reverse complement strand
GGGGGGGGCAGAAAACAAGCAGCGCAGAGGCTGAACAAACAAAAGCTGGTCTTGTTTGAAATGTAACTCAAGTAGATACCAATCTGAGCAGCTGAATCTCCTCAAGGCCATATGGTCATGCTCAGCGAGTTTCTAGAAGGGCACATTTAGTGGAGAAGTGTGCTTTGTGACAACAAATGAACAGGACCCTTGGGAAATGTTTCTGGCATGAGAAAAAGGGTTGAACAATGAAAAGACTCTGGGATTTTAAGCATTTTAGTGACGGAATTTCAAAAAGATGCTTTGAAGCAGGATATGTTGCTACTTTCTTTACTTTTAAACGTAATTCATTGTACCACCCTGTATTTATTAATTTAATCCCTCGCTTGCTCTGCTTTAATCCTTGCTTAGTTTGGGCCCATTGGAGGTTCGAGCAAATTCTTTGTTAGCAAAACATTGGATTAACGTGAGTTTGAAGCTGTCAAACCCATTGGGGTACAACGTTCAGTGGGGTTTAATGGTAAACTGAGCTGGGCATTACACTTAATGTTTGGGGGGGGAGTAAACTAGTGTTAACATAACTGCATTAATATAGCTAACCACTGTTTATTCTCTCCACGCTAAAGGGCTGGAAATGAAAAGATGCTGCTTTAAAGATGGCAGTGTCAGTCCATTCTGAAATACAGTACTGTACTTCATTTGAGAGTTACTGTTTGTAACTCTGAATTTGTAATTGTTTGTAATTGCAAGAGTGTCCCAACTCTTGCCATACCTTTGCAAAATCCCCCATGTGTCTCAGGCTCACAAAGTTGGGTTGAACTGACATGGATTCAGAGAATTGTTCTTAGGCACTCCAATCATTGTTATTTTTTTGTGGTCATTCCAGGTCTCTCTTGTAAATGAGTCCCCAAGGCTCATTGGGATTAACCTGTATAAATAAAGGTTGAATGAATTTTACACATTGAAAGTTTAACTCTAAAACTCAGAATTGGCTTTTCATGATGCAACAAAGAAAGATATTTACCAAATCCAATACTAGTTCTTTCAGCGCTTTTTAGCACTTTATTAATATATTTTTTTGACTTTATGCTATTCATGGTAGGGATGTTCTGATCATGTTTTTTTTTTTTTGCTGCTGATCACCATTATGATCATGCATGGTGCTGATCACTTATAGTGAGCATGGATTGGCTGTAAATTTTTTGATTGAGTTAAAATGATACTTGCTACGTGATTTGGAAGATAAGAACCATAATATCTGAATCAAAATAAGCTTTATTATCCATGTACCAAAATACAGTGAGATTATGTTCGTACAATCGTCCAAAAGATGGGTAGAGTGCATGTTGCTGCTGCTCCTTGAGAGTGCGGTCTATTATCTCCATGTGGAAAACCTAGTAAAGAAACTGAAAGTTACTGTAAACTGGGTTACTTTTTCAGAAACAGATCCTGTCTAACTCTGAATGCTAGGAAACACCTTGTAACTGTGACTTTCCTTCCCTCCATTGATTACGGTGACATTATCTACATGAATGCTCCTACAAGCACCCTGCAGATGTTGGATGTTATCTATCATGTTGCACTAAGATTCATGGCTGTGATTATCATAACCACCACTGCACCCTGTATTCACTGCTAACTGGACATCATTAACTTCACACAGACTCTTCCACTGTTACATTTTCATCTTTAAATCACTTCTTGGTCTGCTACCTTCATACATCTCCTCCTACATGTCTCTGTGTGAAAGCAGATACAGCGTGCACTTTCAGGACACGTGCATGTGCTCTCAGGACATGATTACCTGCAGTGTCCCCTCAGTGAGGACTGAACTTGGCAAAAGGGCCTTCTCCTACTCATCTCCTGCTTCCTGGAATATTTTACGAAAAGATCTGAAGCTCTCAACCTTGACCTCTCTAAATGGCTTTAAGAATCTGTTAGACTCCTGGCAAGAACCAATGCAGACATGTTCCTGTTTTTAGTTTTCTACATTTGCCATATAATCTAGCTGTTTTGCTACTTTTCGACATCTTTTTTAAACTTGTTTAAAAAATAAATAAAAAGATCTGTATGCCTCTCTTATGATTGTCTATTGTTGTCACTGTTGTCATAATTCTTTGTTTGGGGTTGTGATAGACATAGCTTTTCCTTAGTTTACATATATCCTAGGAGAAATTTGATAATTCAGCCTGCTTCAAGGCCAACCGGGGGAGTCAGATTCAGATAAGCCACAGTTGTTGATTTTTTTCAGGCAGACTGTTTTTTTCTTGTCAGCCTTGAGTCCTGCTGGTACTTTCGATCCCAAAATGGCCAGATTTGTGGGTATTCCACTGGTCCGTGCTTATGAGCCCCCTCCAAAATCGTCCCCAACATGCTGGTGAGTCCCAGAAGCCGGAGGTGGCCTGCAATTCTCACAAATTACGTCCATCTTACGGTTTAGCTCGTAAAACAGCTGATTTTTGAGTACTCAAAGCACAAACCAAACATTCACACAGACTCTGCAGTTTTGCCATTTCCAAAACTGCTGCCACTGTCTTCTTTAATAGCCGTTAACATATGAATCCGCTGATGCCATAAAGCAGAAACCCTACTATCATGATAATTACTGTACAGGTATATGAATATCTTTGGCGTCCTCCTGAGACTATACAGAAAGACACATCAGCTCCCAAACTCCCCACAGATCTATGACATATCCTGCCGCGTGTGTCTCAGCAGAGCATGAGGACTCTCCAGTACCCTGTTGCTTTGTTGAAAATATTTTATAGATTGCATTGAAAGTCCAGCTGACCAGATACATTACAGTACCGGCAGTTTTAGTTCAGAAAATGTGTAAAATAGGAACTCCAGTGCACAGACAGAGAGCAATAAAAAGCAGGGGGAGGAGAAAAATGGTTTGCCTTGCACAAGAGTGAGTGAGAGTCCTTCTACAGGTGTGCAGTGGAGAGCATCCTGTGCTCCAGCATCAACGTGTGGCATGAAGGCTGCACAGCTGCAGAAAGAAAAGCTTTACAGAGAGTGGTGAAGGCTGCACAGAAGTCTGTTGGAGTCAGTCTCCCCACCATCACAGACATTTACACCTCCAGATGCAGGAAGAGAGCCACCTGCATCATGAAAGACCCCACTCACCCAGCACACACACTCTTTGCCCCACTCCCCTCAGGACGGAGGTTGAGGAGCATCAAATGTAGAACCACTAGACTGAGGAACAGCTTCTACCCTGAGGCTGTTAGACTCATGAATAAATAAATAACCAGAGTAATCACTGCAAAATATCACAACATGCTGATGCTGATCTGTTTCTTGTTGGGTCCGTGTACATTCAGGCAGTTCGTTTTTTCATTTGAAACAAAAAATGAAAAAACAAAAAAACCACTTGTTTTTTCGTTTTTCGTTTATTGAACCAAAACAAAAAAACGGATTACAATCCGTTATCCGATTTCCGATTTTGTGCACAAAACGAAAATGGAAAAAACGGATAACGACGGGTCAGTTTCGATTTTGTAATTTCTTTTATTGACAGCGGATATGACCCGGAAGTTCTCTCTGCCCCGCAAATGTGACGTGTCGAAGCATTTGTGTGCACATTTAAGAGTGTAGAATTCATTTGAGCATATTTACACAGAACAAACTTTGTATTGTTTAAAAAAACTCTTAACGTTGCAGGAAAAACCGGTATACTACGGAGCCCCCCAGGGGACGTGGGGAAAAAAAAATCTTGCGTGCCCACGCAAAACTATTGCGACACTGCTGTTCATTGTTCTTTAGTTTTAGCAGGTCGCTTTCGTAAATGAGCCCATGAGGTTCAAAAGATTTACCTGACTAAATAAAGGTTGAATGAGGTAACGCAAAACCTTTTGCTATGAACGGCGGTTCCTTTAAAAGGAATGTGGACCTTCTGCAGTAAGCATGTCACGATAGCTCAACTGGTAACGCATCGGTTCGCCACTCCAAACCTCACAGGTTCGACTCCCACTTGGGACAACGTTTTTTTTTTTAGATTATTTATTCATTCCAGATTAAAAAAACACAAGAAAACTATTTACAAAACAACAATAAAAACTTTCAATTATATAATCATTCCTCTTTCTTATTTTGCTTAATGGTTTTTAACTCATCCCTGAAATTCTGACACTGAATCACAACTTCAGAGGGACAGACTAGCGCAGGCTGCCGCGTCGGCTCGAACAGCTGATTCCACGGAGCTTGAACGTGAAATATACAACGGAAAATTACTTTTACCACTGCAGCACACACTGGACATCCTTATATTTAAGGCTGATTTCAAAATTCAATTAAATTGAGTGTACTGTCTGCTCCATTGTCGTAATGTTGAGCCATTTTAAACAACAATGCTGCAGATAATACATGTTTTTATTGTGTTTATTCTGTGACACAGTTCACACTTGAACTTGTGATTCTGTGTCAGAATTTCAGGGATGAGTTAAAAACCATTAAGCAAAATAAGAAAGAGGAATGATTATATAATTGAAAGTTTTTATTGTTGTTTTGTAAATAGTTTTCTTGTGTTTTTTTAATCTGGAATGAATAAATAATGTAAAAAAAAAAATGTTGTCCCAAGTGGGAATCGAACCTGTGACCTTTGGAGTGGCGAACCGATGCGTTACTAGTTGAGCTATGCTGACATGCCTATTTCAGAAGGTCCACATTCCTTTTAAAGGAACCGCCGTTCATAGCAAAAGGTTTTGCGTTAAGTTTTTTTTTCCCCACGTACCCTGGGGGGCTCCGTAGTATACCGGTTTTTCCTGCAACGTTAAGAGTTTTTTTTAATCAATACAAAGTTTGTTCTGTGTAAATATGCTCAAATGAATTCTACACTCTTAAATGTGCACACAAATGCTTCGACACGTCACATTTGCGGGGCAGAGAGAACTTCCGGGTCATATCCGCTGTCAATAAAAGAAATTACAAAATCGAAACTGACCCGTCGTTATCCGTTTTTTCCATTTTCGTTTTGTGCACAAAATCGGAAATCGGATAACGGTTTGTAATCCATTTTTTTGTTTTGGTTAAATAAACGAAAAACGGAAAAACAAGTGGTTTTTTTCATTTTTTCATTTTTTGTTTCAAATGAAAAAACGAACTGCCTGAATGTACACGGACCTTGTTGCTGTGTTCATTTGTGACATCTGCTCATACAGACTCATGTTTGTGCTGCTGTTTGTAATGATGTTTTTCTATTACATTAGTGCTTGTTGTATTTTTTTCTTAGTTGATGTTTTTCTTAGTTCATATCTTAGATCTTATTACTGTTTTTCTTTTACTTTTTATTGTTGAATGTAACTGGGACCCTGTAATCTCGTTTCATCACATGTGCCACATGCGGTGCAAATGACAATAAATATTCTCTCTGACTCTGAGAAAATGGAATATAATAAAATCACCTTAACTTAAAAAAAAAACATTTTTATTTACCTTTTCAAGACAAAAATATATATTAAAAAAACTTGCACGCACAATGCAGCAACTATTCAGTCAAAAGAACAACTGAAAAACATTTAAATGTATCTGCTGCCAGTAACAATCTTTAAAGGGGACCACATATTGGTTTTTTAAATTTTTATGGTATGTCTGTGTGCTATCCAGACCCCGTTCATTCAATTTAATACAAAAAATAATTCTTAGATAATAAATTATACCCTTTTTAATTCTGCCATTTCTAACTTCCGTTCTAAACGAGCTGTTTATGATAATGAGCTCTGAAGTCCACGCCCGTCAAAACTCTGTCTCCGCCCTCTGTAACTGCCAGTATCTCAAATCTGTTGTTGTTTTAAAATTAGCCTTTTTTTATTACTCGTTTTACTTACTGTTAGTGCTAGCTTAAAAGATAACTTACTGAAAGCTGTTTGTGTGCGCCGCCATTAGCTGCTCCTATTATCATGCCCTCCCGAATCCGAGCTCTTCCTCCTCCTTCGGTAACAAACAGCCCGCGTAGCTCCTGCTAGTTGCATGCGGCGCTTTGGTCCACGGTTGCACATCCAATCCAGACAAACGCAAACTTCACAGAGTGTTTCCAGTTAATTTATCCGTATGAGGCAACCTAACCTCTGACCGGACCGGACCCACACTGTCCTCAAAAGCCAGCAGCTAACTGCAGCCCGATCTCTCCGAAAGAAAAAAAAAAAAAGATGCCGTGGCCGGGACGCGAACCCCGGTCATTTGGGTGCGACACCAGTGTATTAACTCACTGACCTACAGGTTCAGTTGAACAACAGCAGTCCTTCATCGTATAAGAAATACATACAACCACCTACTTTTAGAACGCTGGAGTTTTGATTAGATTTTGATGAAGTGAAAGGTATTATTAAAATAAATAAGTTGCTAATCTGAAAATATATCGATCAGTGGTGCTTGATGGTACAGACTGTCGCCCCGCGAGAGAGTGTTGTGTGTGCACAGTTTTCTGCCGGCTGCGCGTTGGGAGCGATCGCTATTACACTAAAAATTGAACTAAAACGTAAAAATAACAATTATAAAGTATTATTATGTCGATGTATATATCTAGTCTCACCCCGATTTCTCCGAAACAAACATTAAGGCTCTCAACAGGCGAATTTGTGCAGAAAGTCAAATCTCAAAACATTGCTTAAACAAATATAATGTGCCACCAGACCTCTGCAGGCTTCAAAGGTGATTGACTTTTGTGATCGGCACTGAAAGGCACTGATCAGTATTGGCCGATCACATAGTTTTTAACGGAAATCAGCCAATCATGATAGGTGGCTGATAGATCGGAACATCTCTAATTCATGGTTGTGTTGTAAATAAAATGAGCTTTTCAAGCACTGCGTGACAGAAGAGTAACAATTACAGGTGACCCCCGATTTACGAACGATTTAGGGACCTAAGAACGGTTCGCAGCTCGATTCTGCCGTAGCTAGGGGGTGAAAATTATTATTTTTTTTTAATTATCATGCTAACGGAGCGCGCGCACACATTTAAGCATGTACAGTAGTGTACTGTAATGTTAAACATTGCTATTCACATTTACAGAATAAATAAAAATATATTTTCTTACTTTGAGATGGTCAAAGCCGACATCTTAGGTTGCCATGCGTTGATTGTTGTCGGGCCGAGCAGCGCGGCGGCCGGCCAGTGAACCACCGCAGCCGCTCCAGACCTGTGTTAGCTAGCTGGCTAGCTTCTGCTAGCCAAGCCATGAGCTGGTGTTGGAGCGGCGGCGCGATCAATCTGCAGCTCCTGCTCCAGCCTGAGACGTCCACAGAGCGATTCCAGCTAGTAATTAATCCATATGATGCGATCCTGGTCACAAGTGTTCAAAAGGCCGGCTCCCGTGTTAGCTCCCGTGTTAGCTTCTGGAACTAGCCAGGCCGGAGGTGTAGCCAGGCCGGCCGGAGGTCTTCGCGCGGCGGCCTGGCACGATCAGCGATAAATCCGCTGCTGCCTGAGACATCCACAAAGTTCACAGAGACGTTTCCAGCTCGTAATTAATCCATATGAAGCCATCCTGGTCACCAGTCTTCGGCCCGGCGCCGGGCAGCTAACCTAAAATGGCGTCCGGTGTTCTACATTAATTTGTGACCGTGTAAACTGAAGACCTACTTCCTGTTGCCCAAGATTGCTCAGAAATGATCAGAAATGATCATTTTTATCATAATTATTATTTATAAAGCCTTTAAAACAACCACAGCTGCAACAAAGTGATGTACACATGAAATTAAGAACATTTAAACACAAAAAAAAAAAAATTATTATTTTTTTAATACAGTAATTTCATATTTTTATTAAATATGATACGTTTGTAGGTCCCGTTGTTCGTAGGTCGATGGAGTCGTAACTAGGGGGTTTGCTGTATACGGAAGCGTATTGCAGTCATCCATGAAAAAAAATTGGAGCTTATGTAGTAATATCGTGATACGTATGTAGTAAAAACGTGATACTATGTAGTAATAACGTGATACTATGTAGTAAAAACGTTATACTATGTAGAAATAACGTGATACGTATGTAGTAAAACGTGATACGTATGTAGTAATAGCCTGATAAGTATAGATGTAGCATGCTCGTAGCCAGTATTTTAGGAGGGGCGGTTCCTTTAAATATATAGTATACCTGCAAAAGGCCACATGCCTCAGTAGCACAATGGAAAGCGTGTCTGCTTTCCGCTCCAACGACCCAGGTTCGATCCTGACCTGGTTGAACTAATTTTATTTTTTTAATTTTTTATTGGATAAATAAAATAAAAAAGGAGTTTGTGTTAACCACAGGCATATTAAGTCTATGGTGTTAACCGGTTCGACATTAGCGGCGTCTCCATACCTTCTCTTTCCACCTCTCTTAACACAGAACTTGTGTTGTGCGGGAGTTGTAGGCGGGACCACAACTCCCGCACAACACAAGTTCTGTGTTAAGAGAGGTGGAAAGAGAAGGTATGGAGACGCCGCTAATGTCGAACCGGTTAACACCATAGACTTAATATGCCTGTGGTTAACACAAACTCCTTTTTTATTTTATTCATCCAATTAAAAAAAAGTAAAATAAGTTCAACCAGGTCAGGATCGAACCTGGGTCGTTGGAGCAGAAAGCAGACGCGCTTTCCATTGTGCCACCGAGGCATGTGGCTTTTTGCAGGTCTACTATATATTTAAAGGAACCGCCCCTCCTAAAATACTGGTTACGCTACACGAATGTTACATCTATACTTATCACGCTATTACTAAATACGTATCACGTTTTTACTTCATAGTATCATGTTTTTACTACATACGTATCATGTTATTACTACATAATATCATGTTTTTACTACATAGTATCACATTATTACTACATACGTATCACGTTTTTACTACATACAGTAGTATCACGTTTTTACTACATAGTATCACGTTATTACTACATACGTATCACGTTTTTACTACATAGTATCACGTTTTTACTATATACCTATCACGTTATTACTACATAAGCTCCAAATTTTTTTTTCATGGTTGACTACAATACGATTCCGTACTTTCTGTAGCTTTATGGAAGAAGAAGAAAAAACTACACAAAAGATACTATTTTAAAAAAATGCCTCGATTGGGAACAGTGTGTATAATGAGTTTTGGTAGTAGTGTAGTAAACAACATAGACAAAATTTGCAAAACACACTGAAAAGGTTTCCAATAGAAGATAATAGAGCTTTGGCAAAACGAGTGTGAAAACCCATCCCTCTTTGGAGATCTGCATTACTCAAACATATTTCATAGTAGGAACATCATTTGAAGTTAAAACTTGTCAGAAAGTTGGTCTTGATGAGACTAAACGTGGTATTCCTAGGTTTCCAGCAACACACACTCTCTCCACAGCTGCCACCCATCTCAATCACCCACCACTACATGCCTGTACCTGATTTGGAGGACTGCTCTGCAGCATATAAAAGCTACTGCCAGATGTTCGTCTGACGCTGGAACATTATGATACCTAACGGTAAACGATGGACAACCAGTAAACTAGTTCATCAGCAAGTTTTACTAACCTTTGTTATTATTCTCCAGTGACTTCCAAGTCCTGTCTCTTCGAGTCTTCCAAGACCTCCTTGATCCTTGTAACATTGTCCTGACATCATCTTGTCCCTTCAACCGTCCAAACATCAGCCTGAATCAGTAACTACCAAACAATGTCAACCTGCTCCTCTCTCCACTAGGGTTGAGCATCGAGGATCAAGAATCGTGTGGAACCGGGACTAACTGTCTGGTTTTCCCGGAATCGTTCGAAACATTTATTTTCGATTCCTATTTTCGATATCTGCCAACCGGAAGTTGAAGGTGCCCGCCAAAAACCAACAAAGAAGAAGCTGCCCTCTGAAAACCAACGAAGAAGAATCCACCGGAAGTGTTCCCATACATGGAGAGTGAGCAGCCGCGGTCGAAAGCGAGGCTTGACTTTAATAAAATGATCATTCAGCTCAGTGCAGCACTTGCAATAATTTTATATTGTGCAAAGGAGGGTGGAGAAGTAAAAGTGTGACTCATCTTTGAAGTGATCCGCCGGATTATTTTCGCTGCTTCCTCCTCCGGATCGGGTCCAACCCTCAGAAGTAACAGAGTGGACTGTTTCTCTGCCTCCTTCTCTGGCTCCATCAGGTCAATAAAACTATGTCTCATACCAACATTAAGGCAGCTAACAAGTTATACTCCACTTAAAGTGATAGATCAGGTCTAAAACAAACACCATGCTAACGTTAGCTCATATTTTTTTCTTAGACAAACAAACTGAAATGGCTAATATTGTTAGCAAGGCTCCTCGATGTTCTCCTCCATTCACCATAGCGTCCAAGGGAAATACATCAGTGTAACTGAATGAAGAGTGCCACAGAACGGTTACAGCATGTTGTGAAAAGGTTGCATACCTTTTCAGATGTGGACTCACCAACATTATGTTAGTTAGGCAATAACAGTAGAGCTAAGCTAATTAACAGTCCATCCTAAGTTAACGTTACAATAATAGGGACATTACATGTTTGTTTATGTGTTTGAAGGGACATGGTGAAAACTATCAACCCAAGTACACACCACCTACCATGGACCACTTGTCAAATAAGTTAATCCCATCTTGTTATAAGGTGGAAAAAAGCTGCTCTGCTCTTTAAACAGAAGATGGATGACGTGTCTGGGAGCAGATCCAGAGAAAGATGATGGAGCAGGTGAAATGTCATTCATGCACAACTGTCCTTTTCTGCTATTAAAATCTGAAATCTAAATAATGTTCTTTGTGGTCAACAGAGGAAAACTGTGGAGATGATGGGGTCACCATGCAGTCCAAGGAAAGGCCTGAGAATGAGGGAGTGGAGGGTGTGGATGAGAGTGTAAGTGTATGATAGCTGAATTTATATAGATTCTCAATCTTAATAATGATCATGTCTTTAATAATCCCTTTTTTACTGATAATGTTGTTTGTTTAGGAACCACCTCCCTGCAGTCTGTCCAGAAAGTCTCCACTGGAGGAGCTTTTTTCTGAGGAAGAGGCACAGAACATAATGTCACATGTCCATGTCCATATCATGTCCGTGAAGAAAAAAGTGGAGAGAGGGCTGCAGATGGACCAGGACATTCCACCAGACATTCTGTATGAGGACCCTGCTGCTGGTGGTGGAACCAACACAAGACTTATCATTTCCTGTCAGATCTTGCATTCTCATATTTGTGTTCAAGCTTCTTCCACACCCAGCAAACATGTTCTCCACTGCAGGAGACACTGTCTGTCCAGAACACTCACACATACTGCCTGAGAAGCAGATATGATCATTTTCCTCTACAAGAACAGTTTCTGATTTTATACTGTACCT
Source organism: Garcialebias charrua (assembly GCA_038048925.1). Classification (NCBI taxonomy): domain Eukaryota; kingdom Metazoa; phylum Chordata; class Actinopteri; order Cyprinodontiformes; family Rivulidae; genus Garcialebias; species Garcialebias charrua. The sequence goes on along the minus strand of JBBPBX010029014.1, from coordinate 5,240 downwards.
GCTGCTAATCTGGACTGGATTGTACAAGTTGCTCTGTTTTATAATAATAATAGCAATTTTGTTTATTATTCTGCAGCAGGTTAGCCCTGCCCATCAGTGAGAGCTCAGTAACATGACTGCAGCATCAGACACTGGACATGTGGATATGTGTTTCCATGAGGTTTTCAAACAAAAAGCTCTCTTGTGAAAGTGTACCCCTGTAAAATGAAAATTCATAACATATTTAAGTTAATAAGTTTGATATTTATATACTGGTTGAAAATAGCCCTGTGAGAAATTCATAGTAAATTTAACAAAAAGTAAAATAAAATAAAATAATTAAAATTCAAATAGAAGTTCAAATTATTTCATCCAGAAAGAGCACTGGCTAACTACTGTAGCTCTTTTATAACATGATGGAGTTAAACTCAAATAGTCTCCTCAGATAAATAGTGTTAACTTGTTATTTTTATATGAAAGTTTCTGTTAACTTATTATTTTTATATTTGATTGTTTCTGTTCAGTGCCCTGAGACGACTTCTGTTGTGACTTGGTGCTATACAGTATAAATAAACTGAAATGAATTGGCATCTTTTTTTTAACCCCACCTATAAAAAGAATTGGAAACAAGAATACTGTAGGTAGGAATCTGAATCGAAATGAAGAATCAGAACCGGAATCGCTCAAATTCAAATGATGTCCAACCCTACACTCCACCGACACTCACCTCCTCTGAATCACCTACTCTCCTGTGGAAACCTAGGACCTCGTCTCTCCCTCCTCTCTGGCTACTTTTACAAACACCATTAAGAACCATATCTTCAGAACAAAATACATCATTCATCTAAACCTAAAGAATGACAAGAACTCTCCTTGTCTTTTTTCCCTTCCAGCCCTAAACATCAACACTAGTAAATAAAACATTTACCTTGTTGTACGCCTGGCTCTGTCTCTTCCTCGGTCTGCTAAGTAGAGGTCAACATCATAGAACCACGTCAAAATTGATGTTTGGGCACCATTCATGATTTTTAAGCAATTGCAGTTTGAATTTATGAATTTCACATTTTTTCCCCCTAAGAGTGATCGTGTCAAATTGTAACTTCTGATTTGTTTGAATGTTCCTAAAAATTTGCAAATAGAATTTTTATACGGAAACTAACTTTATATATATATATATATATATATATATATATATATATATATATATATATATATATATACATATATATATATATATATTATATATATATATATATATATATATATATATATATATATATATATATATGGGGCGGCCGTGGTGTAGTGGTAATGGCAGTCGACCCCTGATCGGAAGGTTGGAGGTTCGAATCCCGCATCCGCCCACCATGTGTCGTTGTGTCCCTGGGCAAGACACTTAACCCCGAGTTGCTCCCGGTAGGTCTGGATGGCGCCTTGCAAGGCAGGCTACCACTACCGGTGTATGAATGTCTGAATGAATGGGTGGATGGCTGGTATTGTAAAGCGCTTTGGGGCTCCTCACAGGGGGCTGGAAAGCGCTATATAAATAAGCTCCATTTACCATTTACCATATATATATATATACATACAGTGGCGGTCCGTGGCATGTGCGAACTGTGCGGCCGCACATGGCGCCATCCAGCAGGGGGCGCCATAAGAGGAGACCCCGCTCCTCGTTTTTTAATTTATTTAAATCTTTTACAACTTTTGTTTTTAACAACATAACATAGAACACCACCACCGCGCTGCTCCTGGGCCACCCCACCCTTAATTTATTCACATATCCTCAGTTTAATCACTGCAGCATCTGCTGGGTGCATTTCCTCAACCCAGGTGGTCCGCCCCCTTCCACTTTCACTTTCGTTTTTACGGAGGTGACACTATGTGCGGTCAGTGGAAAGATGGAAGAGAGGAAGAGTGAAGAGAAAGATTAAAAAGAGAGAGGCTCTGGAGACAGACAGCTAAATGTGCAAACATTGACACAATTTTCACTCAAACAGCTGCAGTTTGTTAATGAGAGATCAAACAGGTGAGACATGCTGGTGATTTTTGCTGCAAAAAAACGTTCAAGTTAATTATCAAGTCAATGAATTTTGTGGTGTGTGGCATTGTGACATAACATACTGTTAAATAATTTAAATAATATTATATGAGTCTGGATGAAACTGGCCTGAATTTATCATAAGTCTTTGTAAAAAGGGGAGATTTGTGCAGTTATGACAATTTTTTAAATGTGATTTAGTGTCAGGAGTGATGAGGGGATTGTTCCTGTCAGTATAAAGGAACAGGTGAGCTGTTCTAACTCTGTGTGAACAAACAAGCATTAGTTCCAATATAAACACTTTCTAAACGACAGTAGTGACATTGGCCCTCATGCACGAACCGTTCGTACGCACAGATTTGTTCTCAAACTGTGCGTACGAGTGATTTAGGATCATTTGTGGCATCCAACAATGTTTTCGTATCCTAGGATTTTTTTCAGATACGAACAAAATTTACGTGTGGTCCCGACCTGTCGTATATTTTACGAGGAGTCGGTCTGCTGTCATCCAGACGGCCTTTTCTCCACTAATAACTTTATATTTCGTTATTTAGAAAATATTTTGAGTTTAAAAACAATTAAATGCAACCACACATATTGGTTTAATTAAAGCGGCTTCAACACCCCCCCCCCACGTCCACCACCTTGCGCCACCCGCGCGTGGCCCCCCGCGCCACTCATGTCGACCACCGTGTGCCACGCAACGCGCCCCCCGCGCAACCACGCCACGCGCCCCCACCCCGCGCAACTCATGTCGACCACCGTGTGCCACGCAACGCGCCCGCGCAACCACGCCACGCGCCCCCACCCCGCGCAACTCATGTCGACCACCGTGTGCCACGCAACGCGCCCGCGCAACCACGCCACGCGCCCCCACCCCGCGCAACTCATGTCGACCACCGTGTGCCACGCAACGCGCCCGCGCAACCACGCCACGCGCCCCCACCCCGCGCCACTCATGTCGACCACCGTGTGCCACGCAACGCGCCCGCGCAACCACGCCACGCGCCCCCACCGCGCCACTCATGTCGACCACCGTGTGCCACGCAACGCGCCCGCGCAACCACGCCACGCGCAACTGTCGGCACGGCCCCCCCACCCCGTGCCACTGTCGACACACACACACACACACACACACACACACACACACAATACACAGCGCCGCTGCAGAGACAGGGGAGAAAAAAGCGAAACCAGCTTATTCAGTTGTTTCATGTCATTTTTAATATAAACTGCCTGTTGACTGTGGGCGCTCACTGATGTCATCTGTATTCTGTGTGGGTCTGCGCTCAGATCCGGGGCTGACACTATGATCAAAGGCGAGTCAATTTTAATTCGCCAAACGCGTTTGTGTGTTTTCTGACGCATAAAAGCCGGAATGAATGGACACTTCCTGCTCGCGGTGGCAGGAAACTATATCCTTATATGGTGTTTTGAGGGGTGGGAATTATGTAAATAACCACTCGCGTGCACGAGCAGGTGAATAGAACAGGTGGGATTCATCATTATTTACACAGCTCATATACACACATTTCCTGACGATAGAAGACTTTGTTGGATCTGACGTGGCATGTTCGTACGAACGCTTCGTACGAACAAAAGTAGGAGAAATTTAGGATAAAAATACGAACATTTTCGTGCATGAGGGCCATTGTTATCATTAAAAGTAGGATAATAAATACATAAAGCAATGAAAGGGAATAGTATGAAAGTAATATGAAATAAGCTTGCATATTTTACCATTGAAAATATATTAATTGGTTAAGTCAAAATGTGTTTTCCATATCAAATGTGCTAAAGCTTTACAGATTATTGTCCTGATGCAGGCTCAGTAAATGTAGTCCTCTGGACAGATTCTTCTTTGTATCCAAAAGACTTCTTCAGTCTGAGGGGCTGTGACAAACTCAGTCATCTTTCCTCCTTGATACAGAAGAATGATGGTTTGAGAGAGGAGTAAAGGAGGCCATATTTGTGAAAATAAACCGTCCATCATTAAACAGAGGTGGAGGCTCATGTTCAACTGTCCCCCTATCACAATGCTGTTATTGCTAGTACTGTATTTTACTGTTCATATAAAATATTTGATAATGTTCTTATAGAAACAATTCTTGAGTAATGTTCATAATGTGTTAATGCTACATGTTTGTCTCAGGCTACTTCTTGTTCTGCCATTAACTCATTATTGAATAGTTTATATATGTAGGTAAAACTAGATGTTGAACAACCCATTAAAATACACCAGAATGCAGGAAATGGCATCTATTTTATTCAAAATTTTCTGAGAGAGGACCCCCACTGGCAACCTAGCCGGGGGGGGGGCGCCATTGGGGTTGCTCGCACAGGGCCAAATAGGCTAGGACCGCCTCTGTATATATATATACATTTTTGTGTCGTGGCTCCAATGGCATCCTTCAAAACCTTTGAAAGTTTTCTCATTTGGGCTCTCTTTTCCATCAATCATTTATTTTCTGCAGTGACAGCAAAACAATAATTTCAGGGATGACTTGTGGTGTGCTTTCAAATTTTATTTTGGAAATACTCCATTTGATAAAGGGATAAACAAATAGTGGAATGTGATGATTTCCAAGGCCTTTCAGTTTTTTGTTTGTTTTTTTGGTTTTTTTAGAAAACCTTGAAATAGAAAGAGAGCCACCAAACCGATTCTAAGCTGTGTCACAGGTAAATAAAAGTCCTTTGAGTTGAAAGGTCGTATCGAGCTGCTGAAATTGGCTTGTCAGGTTTAGAGAGTCCAGAGAAACTCCTTCAAACCATGTGCTCATCAATTACAGTGTGTGTACAATAATTGTACCATATTGATCTCTTTCATTCATCTACTCTGCTGGCATCTCTAAGTGTTTCCCAAGACTGTCTCTCTCTCTCTCTCTCTCTCTCCTGTCCTGAGCACAACTCTCTGTCACTGTTTGGTGTTAGACTTTTATAGCCAGCTGCCACTTGGGCCTTGCTGTGCAGTACAATGTTACAGGACAACTGGTCTCTACTGGTGAGTCATTTACATGTCCACAGTGACTAAGATATACCGTATTTTCTGGAATATAGGTTGCACCGGAATATAGATCGTTTTGTCCAATTATTGCCAAAAAATTGGAAAAATCCATAAACAGATCGCACCTAAATATAGGTCGCACCTACGTCACCGCCGACGTAACGCGTCACCCACCGCTGACGTGACGCGTCACCGCTGAGACAACCCGGAAATATG